>PVIC010000985.1:39033-102089 GCA_004025085.1 Thryonomys swinderianus | reverse complement strand
ATCTATCTATCTATCTATCTATCTATCTATCTATCTATCTATCTATCTATCTATCTATCTATCTCCCCAGCCAACGTTCCAGCTTTAAGTTCCAGTCCCCTCATTTTTCTGAGCAGAGGGCCTTTGGCACTGGTGCGTGTGCTGCGGCAGACTGTCTGTTATTACTGAAAGCTCTAAAAGGTTCACCTATGGCACTGCCAGTGTAGACAGTATCCAAAGCCAGCTCCACGGGAGCCCACTGTGGCCAGTGGCACAGCCCACGAGCGGCGTGGCCTCCGATTCATGAAAAGATATTCGACATTTTGGGATCAATGGAAAAAACCCTACATCCCAATGAAAGGCTCTTGAAACAAGTTCCAAAGCTTTTCTTGTCCATTTTAATGATACAAACCCTCACAATCAGCATTCCTACAACTGGCTTGAGAGGAACTAAAATTGCCTTCTGCAGTGCCCACTATTACCACCTGATACTCATGCCTATCAGTTATATTTCTGCTTTTAACTGTGAAGATGTCTCTGAAACTGGCCTGGGAAAGATCACTAGATAGGATGTGGGTGAGGAGAGAGACACTAAGATCACAGGATGATGGACAAGAAAGAGTCTAATGACTCAGGTTTGGGCAGACCCTTTGCCATGAAACACGCTACAGTAGACTGGGCAGCAGCTGGGCAGCCACGGCTCATCTAGAAAGCACCATCCGTGCACTGCTTCCAAAAGATGTTTTCAGGCCACCTCTCCCACCAAAGCACCAAGAGATAAAGCCAAGCTCTGTAAAGTGGAGGTGTGGATCAAGCCAGCACAGACTCACAGTCCCAAGACCATGTGTTAGCCTGCCTACTGGAAAACTGATTGGCTTTCAGGTTAAGGGTTGAAAATGTAGCTTAACATAAACCCTACCTAGGCTTGTTTATGTGTTTGTTACCATAGTGAAGCACCCCCAGGGTGTCATGGGACTCGTGGGTGACTTCACAACCCATCCATGCAGGCAGAAGGAAAAGCAAAGCCAAATTTAGCCAAGCACTTGCACACTTCACAACGCTCCCAAAGAGCTGGGCAGCAACATGTTACCTCCTATTGGCCCAGTGATACAGACTAGAGAGCCCAGCCTTCCATAACTGACCTCTCCTGCCAGCCCAACAGGACACACAGACCTGAGAGGGAGACTGTTAGCCAGCCAGAAAAGCAATCCTAATTCACTCTCCCACTCCAACTACTCCACCAATTTCTGGAATCCCTATTAATGAGAATCTTATTTGATAGTCCTAAAATACTTTTAAATAAACCAGCTTCATATATTTTAGCATAGTTGCTTGTTGCTACAATCTCACCAGGGATAGAAGAGCAAGCAGCAATTGCCCTATTTTTTTGAAACAAGAATTCACTATGCAGTCCAGGCTGGCCTTGAGCTCACTATGTAGCCCAGGGTGGCCTCAAACTCGTGGCAATCCTCCTGCGTCAGTCTCCTGAGTGTTGGGATTATAAATGTGCACCATTTTGCCTACCTTCCTACTGAATTTAATAATTCTTTAGATGGTAAACTGAGGTTCAGAAAGGTTAACAGCAAAGATGGCAAGAGGAGGTGGCAGAAATGGAGCTCAAGTTAGTATCTTCTGTTTCCAAGACTGATGCTTATTCCATTTAGATCCAGCTTAATTTCCTGAGGCTGTAGTCATAACAGAGGGATGAACACATGCTAGGATATAGGTGAGAAACCTGACAGAGAGATGAACACATGCTAGGGATACAGGTGAGAAACCTAGTTTAGAAGTTTTATCAAATGAAACAGGCCAATGAACCCATCAAATTCTCTGACTGTGGCATGTCTGGACTGCATGCATGAGGAACACACAGCAGTGTGCTCAAGAATCTTCCTTCTCTTTGCCAACATGAATCACTCTGACTGATGGAAGGACAAGATTCAAACGGCCAACTCAGAACTGCCACGCTGGGCAGAGATGTTCAGAGGCTAAGGAATGGATCTGGTGCCAACACCCAGCCCATATACCAAAGTAATTTCTAAGATGCTGGGTCTTCTGACCACATACGACCTACAGCACACTCCTACTTACCAAAGGTCATTCTGCTCATCCCCCACAATGCCTTTCGAGGCAACCTGTTCATGCTGATACCTCTCTGTTCAGGTCTGCCTTTCTGTAGGAAGTCGAAGTAAGAAGAAAAACCACAAGGTTGATCTGATCAACTGCTCCCTGTTCACTTTCATGCTCCCGGGTGGAAGCCAGATACTTGCTGATAGATGGACGACAGCCCCAGGACACCACAGCAGGTCCTCTTCCTACACCCAGCAAGGGCACTGACGTAGGAACACATGTGAAAAACACCTCTTCTCTTTTCTTTGCTTCCCTATTTTTTCCCTTTTCCTAAAACATCCTGCCCCTGAGCTCTGAGGGGCCGGCCAAGTCATACCTTTCCAAGGTGAAGGGAAGGCGAGGTCTGGACATGCTCAGAGTGCTTCCTGAGCGCATTCTGTGCCCAACCAAATTTCAACCACCAGGACGAAACCAAACCTGCTAGTTTGAAATGGTATGTACACCCAGCCCGAAGATTTACAAGTCCATCATTTTAAGTATAAATGGAAACCAAAATGGCTCAAGTTTAAACAAGAACTTCCAGTGGTTGGGAGTAGAGCTCAAAGATACAATGCTTACTTAGGAGGCATGAGGCCGTGGAATCCAACCCAGCACATGTGCACACATACACAAAGGTGTAACAAAATGACATGGTAGAGAAAAAGAGGTAAAGCCAACTCATTTCTAAGTCACAAGCAGTTACACTAGGGCCCACCGAACAATCAGGTTGTTGGCAGGGTACTTGGAAGAAAAGAGAAAAGACTGTTTCAGTCTTAAGAAGATGGCATAAGGCTTGATTTTATTTGAAATGACCCAAGAGGGTTGACACAGAAAATGAAGAGAAAATCCATTGCATATTATTGGTAGATAACTCATAGTTATTATTCTGTTCTTCAGTTTCCTTCATGATTTCCCCCCCTTCACATGTCAGTGGTGAGATCCTTTGTTCTTTCATCTCCTGTGTTCCCAATGCATGTTCCCAGCCTGGGAATTACTACCAAACAGACCGGGAGACATATCTGTCCCTGGAAGAATTAATGCTGCACTTGGTGACTTATACAGATCACCCATGTGAGCTCAAGAACAGCTCAGCATGGAGCTAAACATAGTGCTCTTCCTCTCACCAGGCAGCACTGAGCTCATGACAGAATGGACGGGTAGAGGTGTATGTACAGCAGGGTGTACATCACTGGGAATTCTGCACAGACTCATCTGCCTCTGCATTTATCAGTTAATGGCTTTGATCTCAAGTTTCTGTGTACTTGTTTCCCATCTGCTAAGCAAAGCCTCTCTTACAGACTACTATGAGGGTTAAATGAGCAGCATACATAAAGCATCCAGACAGTGCTACATGTTAGGTGCTGTCGCTACTGTGGCTGTTACTCTCATGGCTAGGCACCTTCCCATGCTGGTTTTTTTTTTTTTTTTTTTTTTGGAGACAGGGTCTCACTTTGTAGTTCAGGCTGGCCCTGAGCTCACTATGTCGCCCAGGCAAGCTTCGAACTCAGCAATCCTCCTGCCTCTGCCTCCCAAGTGCTGGGATTACAGGCGTGAGCCACCATGCCTGGCACTGTGGTATGTGGTACTGATTGCTGGTGGGCATGAGTCACCACGTCCAGCATTGTATGTGGTTTCTGGGGATCAAACTCAGGACCTTGCACTTGCGAGGCAGGCGCTGGAACCACTGAGTTAACCTTCTGGCCCAACCCCATGCTGTTTTTGATTAGGATGGCAGGGCTACTAAACAGCACTGGTGCCAAAAGTGGTGGCATATTATTTGTAATCTTAGCACTTGGGAGGATAAGTCAGGAGAATCTCTATGAGTTCGAGGCCAGGCTGGGATATATAGTGAGTTCAAGAGTATCTTGAATTACTTGCTGAGACCTGATCTTAAAAAACCAAAATAACAAAATAGCACTAGTTACATGGGGGAGAAGTAAAGGTCAGAACACTCCAAGGTTTGTTCTTTATGTCTGAGGACAATTCTTCAGCAGAAAAAAGAGTTCTCTTGGTTGCAAATACAGGCAACCCACTGTACTTTTGCAGCATGCAGGATGGCTGTCTTACAATACAGCTCCACAACAGGACTTTGGCTCTTGTTTCCTATGGCCTGTTTCCCTTCACCCCCAGTACCCACTGCCACCTCCCCCTCTGTTTCCAAAGGCTTGTGCCTGGATTGCCAGAGCCACCTTCCTGCATCCCTCCATACCAACATTTCTGTGTCCTGTCAGCACCAATTCCCAAAAAGGTATACCTACATCAGAGGAAGGTAGATAGAAGTGGGTGGTTTAAAGTCCTTCACACTCACCTCCACTCCAGGATAGCACATTTGCTTCTCATAAAGAAAGACCAGGCATGGTGTGCACCCCTATAAACCGAGCACTTGGGAGGCTGAGGCAGGAGGACTGTTACAAATTCAAGGCCAGCCGGGGCTACATCACAAGTCCCTATCTCGAAATAAAGCTGGACGTGGTGGCACATATCTATAATCCTAGAGCTTGAGAGGTTAAGTTAGAAGGGTTGTCATGATTTCGAGACCAGCCTGGGGTATATATAGTGAGTTCAAGCCCAGCCTGAACTATAGAGCGAGACCCTGTCTCAAAACCAAAACCAACCAACCAACCAACCAGTGAATCAAACAAACACAAAATAACCTGCTAATCTAGTCACCTTACTATTCTCTACAACCTGATCTCTCTAGATTCAGACTTCATTCTAGAAAAGAGAAAAAAGAAAATATAAGCCATTAGCAAGTGTGAGGCCCTGAGTTCGAGTCTCAGTACCAAAAAAGAAACCCTTTTCTCAAAAAAAAAATATATACAAGCCATCAGAATCCTGTTAGAATTGATTCCAGCCACTCATAGTTACCAGGTTGAACTCAGTGCACAAGACCATGATGGTTCAGCTTCTGAGGGACAATTTCTTTTCTCTAAAGTTCCAATTGAGTATTTCTAACCACACTTTTACTTTCGGGTTTGAATTCACAGCAGCTTGCAAATGCTAAGAGGATTCCTCTCTCTGGAGTTCACCTCCATAGTATTCCTGGCTTAACCTTGAAAGGATGTTGAGAAACTGCATGACAATACACTTACTTAGGCCTCTGCCAGGAAAACAGCCCTGGTTCTCCTGTGAGCTTGTTAAGGAAAACCAAGACCCACGAAGAAAGTTGAGTTCTGGTTCCCCAGGTCCCTGTTCAATGGTGTGGTCTTTAGTAATTATTTTAATACTAAACACTATCTGTCACCAGAAGAGCCCAGGGGTCCTGCCCATTCAGCCGGGCTCGCTCTTCTCAGGGAATGAGCACTGACTAAGGAACGGTGACATCAACACACAAGGTGCAGGACAGTCCAAAGCCAGCAGACAGCTGCTTCAGAATCTCCGAGAAGCGGGCAGCACTGGGGATGAGAACTGAGGATTCTTCTGCTGACTGAGACTGGATATACAAAAGTCACGGAACACCAACAATCTCAGGACCTCCAGACATCAGACTATATTTCCTGAGTCACAGGGAGAAAGCAGAACCTAGTATTTTATAGCATCACACACTATGAAATCTATCACTTAACAGTCATCTTGAGGCAGTTTCGTGTACAATCACCATCAGCTGAGTAAGTAAAGAAGAAGACAGAGAAGTACAGCAAGCACAAGAGGCCAAGAGAAATCCCGGCTCCATCTGTAAGGGTCCTTTGAGGCATTACGCTAGCCCGGCCCCAGAGTCCACAGCAAGACAAAGCTGGGACTTTTGCTAACAACTCTTCTCAAACTTCTCCTTTACACCAGTAAGTGGCTTCTGTGAGGAGAATGAGCCTTCTCATGATTGGGGAACCCTGGGGCTGCATCTGTGCGTACAGCTTGTTATTGGGAGGAAAAGATTATCAATAGCGAGGCTATGTTTAGCCAGCATGACTTAGGGTTTGGATTTGGTAGTGACTCATACATACTCAAAAAATGCTTATGAACTGCTTGGGCGAAGCCATGTGGAAGCTGGCCCGCAGGAAGTAAAAGGTTGACAGTGTGCCTGGACTGGCAGAACCCGGAAGTAATTGAGAGAGGCTTCTGTGCTAGGAGGACGCCTCCCTTCCCAGTCATGTGGAAGGTACTTCTGCGCCAGCCTCCTGCTCTGGGAGGAGACATGAAGCAACTGTAAAGAACGTGGCGGCAACCAAAGCGACAAGCACCCTAGGAGGGAGAGGCACGCTGCGGTCCTGTGACCTGGCCCAGCCTGGAACATTGTGCTGAATGGACTTGTTGGCACTTGCTGCGTGTTTGGCTACGGATGAGGTGCAGGTAAGGGCAAGTTTTGGCATCTCAGTGGTTGCAGAGTCTCGTGGCAGGGACCGGGACTCAGAAAAGATTCCTCTGCAATCTCTCCCCAGCAGTTATGTTTGAGAGAGAGAGAATCTCACCTGGTGTTTTTCTTCCACTGTACCTCAGGAGGGACACCCACAAGACCTGGGCCCTAAACGGCATCGTCCTAACCTGTCTTTCAGTGTGAAAAGAGAGTGGCCCGTTTTCATGGCTTGTTCTTCCACGTCTGCACCACAGTGTCCCTCTTAGGTAGCATCTTAATTGGGGAAACTGCTGGGGGATTTATGAGGGGGACAAAAGAGAATGGATTTCAAGAAGTCTGAGAAAGAAACAGATCCACAGTCGTCACGTCAGCTGTCATGTGCTCTGAACACTGTCCTGACAATGATGGGCCTCCTCCCCTTCAGGACTGGGAAGTGGGAAAGCAACAGGAGAAAAGGCTGAGACTGAAGATCACAGATGTGGCATGTAGCCACCCTTGGCACTGACTCTTAGTCTGTTTATTAATTATTATTTATTTACTTTGTTCTTTTTTTTTTTGAGACAGGGTCTCGCTTTGTAGTTCAGGCTGGCACTGAGCTCATTGTGTAGTTCAGGCAAGCCTCAAACTCAGCATTCCTCCTGCCTCTGCCTCCTGAGTGCTAGGGTCACAGGGGTAAGTTACCATGCTCAGCATTGTAGTGTGTGGTACCAGGGACTGAACTCTGGTCCTTGTGCTTTCGAGGCAGACGCCAGAACCACTGAGCGAAATTCCTGGCCCTGTGCATTTTTTTTTTCAGGGGTCTTGCTTTACAGTGCAGGCTGGCCTTGAGCTACTATATAGCACAGGCTGGCTTCAAACTCCTGAAAATCCTGTCTTAGCCTCCCAAGTGCTGGGATTACAGGTGTGCTCCAACACGTCTGGCTAATTGTCGTTTATTAATTTCTCACATCCCAATTCATTCTCTCTATTTATGTGGTACTGGGGCATTGAACCCAGGGATGCTCTATCACTGAGCAACATCCTCAGCCCTTTTAATTTTTTATTCTGAGATAGGGTCTTCCTAAGTTGCTGTGGCTTGCCTTGAACTTGCGATCCTCCTGCTTAGTATTCCAACCAGCTTGGATACCAGGCATGTGCCATCATGCCTGGTATCTCCCTTCCTTTTGCAGGTACTAGGCCAATGACTATTTCAGAGAAAAGGAAGCAAGACTACAGACAGAGGGGGTAGGGCAGAAATGAGCACCGAGATAGGCACTTCAAGCTCTGCTAGGCTGAGCTCTCACCAGGGTGGTCTTTAAAATGAAGCTGACAGCAGGGCAGTGAGCTGCGTGAGGGCCAGACCCTCCTGGGCAGGGCGCATGGGTATCTGGGATGTCCCTGGACTGTGCTTTTTCACTCTGTGGGGAAGCCTGATACACTCAAGTTCCCAAATTGCTCCTTCAGTGTAGACAGAGGCCAGTGAATAGCCAAACTGTATAGAGCCCAGTGGGCCAGGCTTAGTGCCAAGTGCTTTGTCCCCAAAAATGCCCACTTTTGGCCCGATCTGGCGGTGAAGCTGGGCCTTGGCCACTGTAGTTGGTATGCTGGTGCAGCAGAAACAGCCAGTCCTAAGATCAGAGCTCATGTGTGGGAAGAGACAGTCTGTTTCTTAATACAGAAAGTGCCCAATTTGTGAACGAGTTCTGTTCTTGGAGAATGTTTGTAATTAGGATCTGTAATCCAACAAAGTGAACGTTATACAGTGCACCTGTGGAGTTCACGACTCCAGTGTTCTTAAAGCAGGGACTTACTGCGCAGGGTCATCCCTGTAGGCCTGGGAGTGCCCCACAGAACGAGGTACCCTAACTCAATGCCCATTCCCAGCAAAGACAGCAAGGAAGACACCACCAGGGAGGAAGAACGGTGTGGCCACTGTGGTACTGGAGAGACCCCTGAAGGGGCCTGAAGGCCGCCGTTGGGACAGAAGCACCAACTGTTCCCAATTCCTCTCAGGGGCCTGCTGCAGCCAGGGACAGGAGGCCGCCTAGCTCTGTGCGCCCTAGGCAGACAAGGCTCTGTGGAAGTTCTATCTCTCCACCCACCTTGCACGGCCCCTCAGGCTGACTGACTGAACAAGGGACAGAGAGGCACAGGTGACACCTTTCTTACTCGTGCCTACTTGCAGCTGCTGCAAACAAAATGTCTTGCATCATGCCAAGGCCCTACACAGGCCCTTCCACTGGTGAGCGTGCACACACTAGGTACAGACAGCATCCCCTTGGCCATCTCTGCTCTCTCACTGACCCGAGGCGGAAGCGAGTCCTGAGGCCCTGCAGCTTATGTGAGCTTATGCTCAACAGTCTGCCTGCACTTCCCCTTGCCCACCCTCCAGTCAGGAAAAAGGGAAGGAAAAGAAAAACTCAGAAACCTGAAGATTGTTCGGAATTTATTCTCTTAAATAAGAATGTAACATTTGTCAAAAGAAAAATTTAAAAGCACAACACCTTGGTTTCACAGTAACCACAAAAACAAAGTTACACAATTAAATAAAAACAAAGAAACACACCAAAAACTCACAAGAGCACAGGTTAAAAACAAGGGCAAAAATAAAGGCGTTAGGGAAGGTCAGAGTGGACAGGCGACACGTTCTTGGCACAGCTAATCCTCCCTTGCTCTGGCTTCTTTGTACTGCTGCCACAGGAATCTGCTTGCCCGTCCCCACCCCAAGTGAATAGATGGGGGACGTAGGGAAGTGAACCTCTTAATTCATGGCCAGACCTTGCAGGGGTGGTGCAGTCCCTTTGGGAAGGCCTAAAAACATACTGTCCTAAGGAAGCAACCAAGACAGCAAACACCAAATGACAGCAGAGAGCTGCAGTGAGGAATCCTGCAGGGGCAGCACCAATGTGTGAACAGACCCGAGGGAAGGTGGGCACCTGGCTGTCTGCCAATGCTGCCGGCAACAGTTTGCTCTTATCAGACCTCGAGGGACTGTACTGCTCTGAGATATCCCCTCCCCCAAAGCCTCCTCCCCTTCATGTGTGCTGCTGGTCTTGGCTGCTGGGGTCCCTTGAAGCCCTGAGCCAGCCCAAAGGCAAAGTTCCCAGTGACAATGCTTCTTGCATTTCCAAAAGGATGGAATATGAAATTCTGTAAACAGTTTTATCACTGTTACTTAGAATATAATATATAAATATCTATCTTTACCTGGGAAGTGAACACTATATACATATACATGACATTACACACTACCATCTACTCAACTACTGCCCTGTGGTAGGGCTGGGGGAGGTAGGCTGGACTGGAGAACTCTGCTTGGTTTTCTAGAAATGCCTAAGAAGGAAAGGGACTTGGGAGGCAGTGAGAAGACTTCCTAAATTCTCTCTTGTTAGGCAAGAACCCCAGGGCTGAGGGAAATTCCTATACCGCTTTTTTAATGGCCTTTCAAGATCCAAACCTTGGAAGCCAATGCTGATGTGCAAAGTTGTGTCTGGGGACAGAGACCAGCAAATGCCACTTGTAACTCGGCAGCTTTTTGACTTAGACCATCTTTCCTACAAGATGACAGACAATTCATGTGCCCTGCACCACACTGCAGATGGTCAAATGTTCATGGATGACGGTCTCTGAGAAAAGCTCTGTCCCCTTTCTAAGTTGCCTCCTATGCCCTCCACTTCAATTTTTGTTGTTCACAACAGAAGATAATAAGGGAACTCCTCTAGACATAAAAAGGAGTCCACAACACTGCAGGGGAGGGCCTCATGTCCACAGGGAAAGGAATCCTGCTTGGGTTTCTTTCTCTGCCTGATGTTGTCCAGGCTTCCTCGTCAGGGCAGGTACTAGGAGGCCAGGGTAAGGGAATCTGTGCCAGGTCCACTGACCCACACCAGTGAGCATAAGAAAGTGGAGACAAAGCTTTTACAGGCTTGAGAACAGAAACAAGGGATTTCTCTATTAAAAGCACATTACAAACACAAATGCTGTAAACAATATCCCCCCACCTACTAGATTAGGCAGCAGTTACAGATTAGATTATCAGCAAAAGACAACACTTTAAACCAGACCTGCAGAGGGCTCTTTTAACTGGTGGGTTATCCTGGTTTTGGTTTTAGGGGTTTTATTCTTGGGGGCAACAGCAGTCATTTTGGTATAAGGGGAAAGAACACAAGAGAAAACAAAAATACCCTAAGAGCAAGAGGCACAGAGCAAAGAAGCACAGCAGGTTCAAACACCACTGGTTACCAGTCCTGGCTCAGTGACCTGGTTCTGGAGAGAACAGTCCAGTCACACATGACAGTGTCACGCATTCCTGGCCTTTCCTGTCTAGTGCTGTGGAGGAATGTACCAGAGGTCTAGGCCACTGATGCTCCCTGGGACACAATTCGGAGCCCACGACCCCTTGAACCTTCCAGGAGGAAATTCTAGCTAAGTAGCCAAAGCGTTGGTCTGGGATTTTAAGACAAGAAACCTCCTATCAAAGGAGAAAAGAAATCTATGTCATGGTAACTGCAGACCAGCACACTCTGGGCCCTTTTCTATAGAACCCAGCACCAGTTAGTTCCCAGACAACATGCTGGGGCTGGCTGGCACTTCCAAAACCTTGTGTCCCCAGAGAACTGTCATCCCTGAGCTCTCGGGTCTGCCTAGCTCACCTTACGGGCTCAGCAGGGCATACTTTGGGATACCACATCATGGCTCAGTGCAAGTGTAACAGGCAAGGTATGTTCTAGCTCCAAATCAAGATCCACAGGGACCCAAGTGTCCTCAGGGTACTGGCTCCTTCTCGCTTGGATTTTACAGTCACACTGCTAGTTCTTGTCTGCTCTCTCTGCTTTGTAGAATATTTTTCTCCTTCTCTGTGGAACCCTAAAGCTTTCAGAACTAAACACCTGAAATCCATTATGCCCCTTCAACCAGACAGTCAGGAAGGGAATCTGAGCCCGACAGGAGAGCGAGCAAATTGAGTTTGTTCAGAAAAGAACTGAATGTCACCGCGTTCATGTCTTTTTAAACTACATTCTGTACTTTTCACTTAAAGAAGAAGTTGCATTTCTTTGTGTCATTTGACTTGAATAGTCAGATTCCTTGGAAACCCATCTGTGCCAGGGCGAGGCCTGGATCGACAGGGTAGCACTCTCACCTGATCAAACTCTTGCTCCACAGTGAAAAGCCAAAGTTACGTACAGATCCCTGCAATTTTCTCTGCCCCCCAACCATGTTGTGAGAATGTTGACTGCAGAAGGTGGTCAGCACCTCTCAGTTACTCATGGCTTTCACACGGCTATCAGATGTGGGTCCCACCTTCAGGCTACTCAACGAATGGCCTCAGAGTATAATCAGAATACATGCAGGAATGCAACCTGAGCTCGCCCTGCTTGGTGGGTCTCAGGCTCCAGGGCACTGCCTCTGGAACCAACTCTGGGGACCATTCATTTAAAACCCAAGAGAATAATTCTTCCTGTTTACATCATGACAATTTGGTTTCTGGCACTGCCTGATAATTTTTACATGCTTACAAATGGCTGTCCGAGGTATACTTGGTATGAACAAGAGGAAACATGTGACAAACAGAAACATGGCCTTGTCAGTTTCCTCTCAGCTGCATAGCAACCCTGAGCTGTGTTTAACCTGGGGCTCAGGCCCCAGGGGTTTGCATGACTGTGGACTCACTTCACTGACTAGTTTACAAAGCTTGGAGAGGGATGATTTAAAGAAAAGAAAAGAAAACAAAATGGCACTGTTCTTCTCCAGCGGCTTCACACTCCAGCACTACCCCAGGCCTATCCTGTGTGTTCTGGAGGCAGAATGGTGCCACAGAAGTGGTATTAACAGTGGGTCAGAGAGCCTGATGCTCCCTGGAAACTTGAATGCCTAAAAGAGGTCAGGACAGAGCATGTACTTCAGCTTATCCAGATACCTCACTAAGGAACGGGACCCCCCAAAACTTTAGTGCTGTTGAACACAAATTCAGACCACAGAAATCCTGAACAGGAGCCATTCGGAGGCCTGGCAACTCTGGACTCTCACGGGTCAGTGAGCATGGCTCTTTCTCTAGGTTCCTGTTTTACTAGGATCTGCACCAAGCACCCGGTGTGTCTGAGGGAGGCGGGACAGGACTCCAGTGACCACACCCTGATCCATGTTATCCACGCTCAGTGAACCTGCTGACCAGAAGGCCCTCACTGGCTCACGGCCTGCCAGTGAAACTCCCCTCCAATTTGCACCAGCACCTCTGACAGCCCATAGAGAAAGGGGACCCCGAATGCAAGCAGCTGGCACATGAAAAAGGAGTCCAAAGGGTTCTGAGCCACTTGATGCCCAATTGACGAAATGTTGCTTTGAAGGTGCTGGCTTATCCCCTTGGCCTTGTCACAGAGGCCGAGAGAGTGACGCACCACCCAGCCAAACAAGGAAGGGAGGCTACCTGGAGTTCTCTCGGCTGAGCTGGCGATGGTGCTGGCCCGTCCATTTGCGTCTGTGGCAGGGCCATCCTGCAGGGGTCCTTTGGCTTCCTAGGAAAGTATACAGAAAAAGAGCAGTGACTGACTGAGCCCTCAGTTCAATAGAGTAAGTCTTTCTTTAAAGAAACAAGGACTGGGCCAGGGATTTAGCTTGGTGCTTCTGGCATCTGCCTTCCAAGTGCAAGGTTTTGAGTTTGATCGCCAGTACCACATACCACAATGCTGGGCATGTTCACTCACGCCTGTAATCCCAGCACTCAGGAGGCAGAGGCAAGAGGATTGCTGGGAGTTCAGGGCCAGCCTGGGCTACATAGTGAGTTCAGGATCAGCCTGAACTACAAAGTGAGATCTTGTCTCAAAAGAAAACAAACAAACAAGGACATACAACCTATGGCAGTCACAAGGGGTCAAAGTCTAGGTGGCGGGAGTATAAAGGTGGCCCTCAGGATCTGTGGGAGTGGTTCCAGGGCCCCATGGAACACAATCTGTGCATAATGACTTGAGTCTTTTTTTTTTCTGGTACCAGGAATCAAACTCAGGGCCTGTACTTGCTGGGCAGGCAGTGCACCACTGAGCTACATCCCTGGCCCTTGAATCTTTTTGAGCACTGCAGTATGCACATCCTCTGTATACTTTATTTATTGATTATTTCCCCCAGTACCAGGGAGTGAACTCAGGACCTTGGGCTTGCAAGGCAGGTATGGTGCCACTGAGCTAAATCCCCAATCCCTTCTATAGACCTTAAATCACCTCTGGATATCATACTCGTTGGGTGGTGAGATCCACAGCTGCAGAACCCACCGCACAGGGGCTGATGGAATACCTTCCCCACAGCCCCTCTGCTACCAAAAAGCCTCTTAAAGGAGCAATGATCAACTTGCACACTGAAAAGGTGCTATCTCTGCAGCAAAGGGATTACTCCGGTCACCTTGACAAAGAGGACCGGAGAAGCCATTCTTATTGAAAAAAAAGTAAGAAAGAAAAGGCCCAGACAAGTAACCTGCAGGATGAGGGAACTGAGGGCAGCAGGGAGGGCAGAGTACAGTCAGATCCTTCTCAGCAGGAAGCAGAACTAGCTGTGACTCCCACCTGCCTGAGGGTGGGGCTGTAAAAGTGAAGGACTCCTGCTTAGGGTGCCTCTTCTACACTGCCACTCTTGAGGATAGCTCTAGCCTTGTGAGAAAGGGCCAGGGCACTTTCCTCAGCAACAGGCTATCCTCTGCTAAGAAAAAGGCTTGTTTACAGAGGCAGCACCTTCTGGACAGAGCAAGCAGAAGGGAGAGTCAGCGTGACCCCCACCCCACCCCCCGTGCAGCTCAGGTGGTAGAAAGGTGTTACCTCAGGGCCGGACGGCATCTCGGGCCCTGGCAGGATGGGCAGTGCTCTGAAGGGAGGCCCTGACCTGCAACCACACCAGTGGCACCCTGCTTCTCTCCCATTTACATGAAGGATGGCCATACCTTTCCAGGCAGAGGAGCCACTGCTGGCCTCTTCCTTTGTGCGTAGCCAGAGAGTCGGTAACAGTAGTGGGGTTTGCAGTAGAATTTACCTACAGACAATAAGAAGAGGGAGAAAAGGGTGAGCAAGGCTCCATAATTCTGCACTTGACTTGCTGCTCTCAGCCCACTCCTGTCTGCCTCCTCCGGCCACAGGAAGCCATCACTGCCTCACCAGTCTTCGCCAGGCCTGCTTTCCTGTCCAGGGAGGCCAGTCTCTCCCTCTAAACTTTGATCCCAGTCCTCTTCTCCCCTAAGGTGGGGGTGGGGAAGTATCCTTTCCTTTGGAATATGAAGGCCATTGAGCCATTACCCAATCAGTGCCCAGGGCAAAGATGTGAGGCTGCACGGGAGGGCCAGCAAACAAAGTGGCAGTGTGTGGAGAACAAAGATATGGTCACATGAAAGCTGGGAGTAGCAATGCTGGGGAAAGCAAGAATGAATACAAGAGCAGGGTGGAGGCGTGAAGGCTACAGGGGCTGGGGTGGCACTGATCATTAACTCTGCCAGGGCACTTCTGCTGCTGCACCTTGACTCCTGCCTTCTCCACCACTGCCAGCTGACGTGGGGCCCACAGCAGGTTACAACCCTTCAGGGTTCAGGACCAGCTTTAGACAACAAGACAGAGCAGAAAGTCCCAGAGGGGACTATAAGTAGAGGGAAAAAGATTAATACAGAGTGCAAAGCAGAGTGACTATGACATAAAGTTAAATAATAACTCTGTGTCCCAACAAAATGTATTTCCTGCTGATGGGGTGGTAAAAAAGGCTTGGATTTTCTACTGTCACTAGTGTTAGGCTTAACTCAGGGCTGTTTTTGGATTCTTTACTCTCACTTAAAGGGGTCAGATTTTTTTTTTGGTATCAATGATCAAACTTGGGATCTTGCACTTTTGAGGCAGGAGCCGGAACCACTGAGGTATATCCCTGATTCTAAGCAGTCAAGCTTCTGACACTAAATGATAGGTCCTATTACAGAAAGTGCTGGAACAGGAATCGTACCATTTCACTTAACAAATAAGCTTTCTTGATCACAGAGTTACAATCACAGGATGCACAAGTTAAAATCAAGGGGAGCTGGCATTCTCCCCTTTCCCTTGAGATCTGATCCCATCTTTTCTTGTCTTCAAACTTGCTGACTTGGTTTTCTCTTTTTTTTTTTTTTTGAGACAGGGTCTCGCATTGTAGTTCAGGCTGGCCCTGAGCTCACTACATAGCCCAGGCAAGCCTCAAACTCAGCAATCCTCCTGTCTCTGCCTCCCGAGTGCTGGGATGACAGGTGTGAGCCACCACACCCGGCTAGAGCTTAACTTCTTAAATTTCAGAACTTAACTAGCCTAACCAAAGGCAAGTCCTTAGAAAACCATTTTCTCTAGGAAGGCAGCACAACATGTTGCAAGCAGCTAAGCCCAGAAAGCAGAGCTCAGTTCAAAGGCTAGGCACCCACTCCACAGCTGTGACTGCAGAAAACAGACACAACGGTCACCTCACAGGATGGGATACATCAGATCTTCATGAGTTCTAGGTGTCCCACTCACTCTTTCTCAAACTCAACTTAGTGATACTTTTCTTTTTTTAGATGAATAAATGATCTATTTTCATCTAATATTTACCTTGTACCAGACACTATTTCAACTATTTTGCCTCTACTAACTCATTTAACTCTCACACCACCCAGTGAAGTAGCTATGATTATTATCTGCCTCTTACAGCCGAGGCAGAGAAAGCTTGAGCAACCTGCCCAAAGTGTCCCATCATCGTCTTGTAGACAAGATTTCAACCTCTGAAGCTGAATCCAGAACCTGTACATTTAGCCTCTCAATCAGCGAAGACAGCCAGGCTTAATATTGCAAGTAAACTACAATGTATGCTTCAGTTTTCTGACCAACTGGGATGGTCTAAATAAAGCAATTTTGATTATTAAATAGGGAGGGACTCCAAACAGGAAGTGGAGAAAACAGGTGTGTGTTAGGCAAAGGCACACCGGGCCTTCCATCCACTCACTCAGCCGCTCACTGTGCCCCTGTGGCAGGTACAGTCTAATGGTGGAAGCCTCCTGGCAGGACAGAGACGTTCTCTGGAGGGAGCAGCTGATGTGTAACTACACAAAGAGAGTAAATGTCCAACAACAGTGACTGTCCTGGGGAAACCAAAAAGGGGTGTGACTGAACCTGGGCTGCCATCCAGGCCAGAGGTCTGGAAGGGCCTGAGGAGGGACCTGTGCAGAAGCCCACCCTGTAAAGATGGGAGTGTGCTGCAAAGGAGACACCTCCTAGCACAAAGTCCCAAGGCCGCAGTGGCTCCATCACGTTCCTGGAGTGGGAAAGAGGCCAGTGTAAAAGGCAACACTAGCAAGCAGAGGGCAGATCAGAGCGGAGCTTGGGTAGCCATGCGAAGCTCTCTCTGGGACAAGGCTGTGATTCCCTCTGGCACTGCTGTGGGCAGTGAAGTAGGAGGCAGGGCACTGGCAGGATCTCACCGCCACCTTCGTAAGACCTTGCAGGTTGAGACCACCTGGTCAGTGGTGGAGGCAGGGAGTGCAGGGGTCCAGGCAGAAGACACAACAGCTGGCCCAGGCAACCCCAAAGCATTGATAACTTGTCACTCCAGCAGAGTTACAGAGCCCTCCGGCGGGGCATCTCTCTTCTCTCTTTAAGACACACTGTCTAGGGCCGGAGTAGCTCAGTGGTTCCGGCACCTGCCTCGCAAGCGCGCAAGGCCCTGAGTTCGATCCCCGGTAACCACATATAATGCTGGGCGTGGAGACATGCCCACCGACAATCAACACTGCATACCACAATGCCGGACGTGGTGGCTCACGCCTGTAATCCCAGCACTCGGGAGGCAGGGACAGGAGGATTGCTGAGTTCGCGGCGGCTTGCCTGGGCACTATAGTGAGCTCAGGGCCAGCCTGAACTACAAAGCGAGACCCTGTCTCAAAAAGCAAAAAAAAAAAAAAAAAAAAAAAAAAAAAGACACACTGTCTAACTCAGAGCCCTCCTCTGAAGAGGTAGCAGCCATGAAAACCGAGCTGGCACTTGGTGAGGGAAGAAGAGCACGCTCTGGCAGAGGCTCTAGCCGAGTAAGGGCAGACAGGACAACTGGCCAGTGACAAGGGCAGAGCACACGTCCCTCGCTGAAGCACGGGCTCTCGGTTTATCCGCGTGGAGCTGATGAAGGGCTTAGTCACCTCAGCGGTCACTGAATACACACCTGGAATCTCTCACCTGGAAAGTACCTCAGAGGTTACTGACCACAAACGAGCACCTACTAGCTGTGTAAACTTGGACAAGCCACTCAGAAGTTCTCCAACCTGGTTTCTAATTTGCAAAATCACAGTAATAAAAAGTTACCTCATTGGGAATACAAAAGGATGTGTTCAAGGGGCCCATTCAACAGCTGTCTAAAGATTACTGTGGTGTTTTAAAGCTCTAAAGATTTCTCTGCCTTCTGCTCTTCTCAGTTGAGGCACCTCATTTAGATTTCTGAAACCTTCAGTAACTTGGCTGACCCACAGGGTAAAATTTTAGTGCCCCTAACATTCCATTCTTTTCCAAAGTCCACGTGCACAGGTGAGGGGACTTCTCTGGAGGGCTAAGATGATGAGAACGCTGGGTGGTGTGGGGAGCTGGGGTAGGCCTGCTGTTTCCCCTGCTCCACGTCTAGAATAATGCACGTTGCACAGTGGCCCCATTCCATGGAGCTTAGGGTCACTGCTCTCAGGTGCCTGATGCCCGCTTACCTAGACGGCCTTGTCCTTCCTCTGCTGTCCACTTCCCACTCCTCTTTTAGGCACTTACTTTAGGTCAGTTCAGTTTTTTCAAACTGGCCTCACCGTACAGCTCAGGCTGGTCTCACTGTCCTTCTGCCTCAGCCTCCCAAGCACTGGGGTTACATGGATGCACCATCATGTCCAGGCTTCCAAATTGCTCTCAGACCTCATCAGTTTCCCCCTCTGACTTTCCAAAAAGGTTTGGGATTTGGCCCTAGTCACACATTCCTACACTGCTTTGCCCCATGTGCAGTGGGCTCACCACTCTCACCAGAAGGCTGAGGTGTGGACCTAGGGATCCCCCCACCCCCACCACCAAGGACTGCAGGTTAAATACAGGCCCCTAGGGCGGTCCTGCTGGGAGGTCTTTAGGTCGTGGGGTCCCCTTGAAAGGGCTGTGAGGCCTCTGTCTTTCTTTTCCTTTTCAACTTAGAGGCAATGAAGTAAGGAAATTTTCTCTATCACAGACTCCTGCTATGCTATGCTGCTTCACCATAGGTTTAAAGCAACAGGGCCAACTAATCATGCACTGAAAACTTTATAACTGAGTCCAGAAATAAACCTTTTTTTCTCTTGGTGGTACTGGGGATTGAACCCAGGGCCTTCTCACTATATCTTATTTTGAGACAAGGTCTTGCCAACTCACTAAATTGCCCAGGGTGGGATTATATACGTGTGCTATCTCTTTTTTTTTTTTTTTTTTTTTTTGAGACAGGGTCTTGCTTTGTAGTTCAGGCTGGCTCTGAGCGCTGGGATGACAGGCGTGAGCCACCATGCCCGGCTAAACATCTTTTCTTTTTATAAATTCATTTTCTCAGGTATTTTGTTACAGCAATGAACACTAATAATACAACCTTAAGCTCCCAGAAGCAAAATCTATATCCCCAGGAGAATGTTGCAAAGATGAACACACATCCACAGGCAAAACTACCCATGAACCAACTGGCCGGGCCTGTAAGATTTGTTCTCCCCAGGCGCATCCCAAGGTAAAAGGCTGGCTAAGATAACCTAAGCATTAAGGGGAGTTACAAGAGATGGGGTGGGCTCTCTCTGCAGCCTTCATCCTTGGAGTCAAATTGTTACCCAGAGAGCAGGGATGTAGGAAAAGTACAATAGAATATTTGTTTTTACAGTGTTGAGGACTGAACCCAGGGCCTCACACATGGAATTTAGCATCATCACTGCCTTAGGTTACCTGTTTCTATTACCTTTAGGGTTTTCAGATGGCACAGGGCCAGTACACCTCCATCAGGCCCTGTTACTTGTTTATACCAATTCTCTACCCTGTACCCTACTAAGGAATATTTAAAAAAAAAAAAAAAAAAAGCAAATGCCTTAAACGGCTAGGCCTTAAACACCACGGTAAATCAGATGTAGGCCCTAGGTCTGCATTCCTGAGGCACAAGGTGGTAAGGTACTGGTGCTGAGGAAGGCAGCGACATTAGGATACTTCAGCCAGTTTCAAGAAGCAAAAGCCTGAGAGGGGAGGGTCTGGGATCTAGTTTCAGTCTACTGCCATCAATACGATGCAGCAAACATGACTCCTATGGACCTGTGACTCCACTTCCATAGCCAACGGGACTTGTCCTTACAGTGTCCTTTTCATCTCCAGATCTGCCATGAGATAAGAACGCAAGGGAGTGTCCAGTCAGGGAGATGACTCCAGGAGCATATGCCACCCTCACTATCATCATTACTAAGTAATTTTCTGCTGCAGGCTGGTGACTCAGCGCGGGGGAAGGTGGATGGGAGAGCCAGTAGGGCACACAGAGAGCTGGCATGTGGCCCGTGCTCACTTCCCAGACAGGCCGGTGTGCACAGGGACTCACCGTCCTCGATGTCGTATGCATATGCCGAGAGGCGCAGGGTGGTGGCACAATATTCGCACTTGAAGCAGCTCCGGTGGAAGAACTTGCCCTCAGCACTAAGCCTCTCCATCACATAGACCCGTTTTTGGCAGAAATAGCAAGTGTCACTGCCCCCCAGGTTCTGCGGGAACTCCTTCTTCATGGAGCCCTGTAGGAGGGGAGAAGGAGAGCGAGGGGGATGGAGAGAGAAGACATCAGCGCAAGGCCTCTTGGACTCAACCTCGCAGAGCAGCACAACCACTCTGTGGGTGAAGCTGACCCTGCTGCTTCATTTGAAGTATTAGCCATCTATATTCACTCCGCCTTTGACTCTCCCAAAAGGCAACAGTATTCTCGCAGTGCTTGTTTCACAAGTCCCTCCTGAGAACTCTCAGTACAAGGTGGAGTCTGAGATGGTGTGGACAACAACCAAGATTTGTTTCTCAAAAGGAACCCAGTGTGGGCTGGAGGGTTAGCTCAGTGGTTCCGGTGCCTGTCTCGCAAATGCAAGGTCCTGAGTTCAATTCCCGGTAACCACATACAATGCTGGGCATGGAGACTCATGCCCACCAGCAATCAGTACCACATACCACAGTGCCAGGCATGGTGCCTCACACCTGTAATCCCAGCACTCGGGAGGCAGAGACAGGAGGGTTGCTGGGTTTGAGGCTTGTCTGGGCTACATAGTGAGCTCAGAGCCAGCCTGAGCTACAAAAAAAAAAAAAAAAGCGAGACCCTGTCTCAAAAAAAAAAAAGGATCCCAGTGTGCAGAATTTCATAACAATCAAACCAAATGACTGTCAAAATTCTGTTTGGAGGCTATCATATGTGCATACTTGTACACTCAGTATCATAAGTGTATAAATGCATTCCATGCACTCTAGAGTGATCACTTTTAGAGAAACTAATGCTTTCTGCATAACATCCTAAACATCAAATAGTTTTAGCATTCAGTTATCCAAATTCACACAATCTCAAAAAAAAAAATTACTATATGGCAACACAATGGCCACACACATTACTAAGCTCTTTAGAGCAAGCAAGAGGCTGGCTGACCACCGCAGTGTCATGGCTAGCAACAGTGCCCTTGCAATAGCTCTTACCAGTTCCTTCTTGTCTAGAAGGGCTTTGGGCTGCTCTTTCCTTTGCAGCTGATTGGCTATCTGCTCAGCCAATGAGCTCACTCCGCCCGTGTACATCTTTATATACTTCTATGGGTTGGAAAGTACAGAATGACCAGAAGGCAGGGAAATGAGAAGGCAAAATAAACAGATTAAGAAGAAAAAAAATCTTTGAAAGGCATATAATGAGAAGAGTGCAGCAGCAAACCATGCCAACACAGTGCCCACAAGCAAGGAAATGGGATAGTGAGCAAAACACTGCACTGGTGTCCACCTGGGGCCTGCACAAGAGGGAGCTGCTGCCGCCAAGAGATGCTTTCTGCCGGGGAGAGCTGGGTCTTCCACGTCTTTTGCAGTATTCAGTTCTGGGACTTATGGGTAGGCTGAAGCCAGGGTGGATGGAGAAGAGGGTAAGAAGCCTACATCCTCATGACCCAAATTATACACAGTTCAAAAGGATCGATTCCAAGCAGGTAGCAGAGGCCCATGGAGAGGGCCTGGCAGGTTCTTCTCTCATGTAGAAAGACACCAAGCTCAGAGTTGCAAAGGCCGACTCTGTACTTGGGTATCACAGCCAGAGTTCCTGTTTTTGTGACCACAGTGCCTGTCCCATGGGGGGCCCTGGCCAGCTCTGCTAGAAATGGCTTCTCTGCCCATTTTCCCTGTTGATATTTAATGGAGGTTGGAGAGCAGCACAAAGATTCCTGTGATGCACCCAGGCTCTAAAGCCAGACCCTTCTAGGCTAAGTGGAGTATCTCAACCACATGCTACAGCCACATAGATAAGTGACTGAATTAGACCCTGCAAGTCAGAATGTGTTTCTAGTCCAGGAAAAATTACTTCTATAGGCTGAAAAAGGTAAAAGAAAACAAAAAAGATTCAACCAGTTCGGGTCTCTTTCTTGCAGTGTTGAAGAAGTAACAGAACAGCCGTATTGGCACAGTGAACCTTCCTGCTCACACTGAGACCTGGCACCAGGGCTGCCCAGCTTTGTGGCGTGTCTGGGGATGCTGTCAAAGGCTTGCTCGCCATGACACGTGTGTACACCAGGCCTTTCATAAAAGATGTAGAACAGGGGAACCAGGACTAATTCTGAGCCAGAGACACACGAGGAACAGCTGGAGATGGGAACAGCCCCTTTGTGACTAGTGATAGACAAACATACACAGCTATGTGTATGTAAGGGGACCCTTGGCCCAGGGAAGGCACACTGAGGCTAGATAGGGACAAAGAGAAGTACTCTGAGGGGAGGGTTGCCAGCTCTATGCATATCTGGGAACAGCAGAAGCACAAACAAGATAACAACTCTCGCTTACCTCAGCTCAAGGCTTAGCTAGAACTGAGGAATGGATTATATTTTCCAATTTAAAAATAAGATCTTCAAGGACTGATGCAGCTTGCCCACTAACCCACAAATTATATCCATTAGTGGCTGAGGAAAACAAGTGGCTCTTAAGATATTAGACTTTCTGTAGACCGAAGAGTGTGGAGAAGCTTAGGCCTATGGAGACACCAGGCAGAGTGGAGCATGCCACCTCCCAGCTGACACCGCGGGAGCAGGAAGTTGCATCTCTTACACTGTGCAGAGGACAAGTGAGAGTGTGCACCGGACATCACGTGTGAGGCCAGGATTCTGTGCAGCCCCAGGCTCACGCTGTGCATCCCACCCAGAAGCCACTGTTCTCAGCAGTTACAGCCCAGTGCCAAGGCATCTGTCGTATTTGGTTCTCAGTATTACCCCCAGCCCCGACAGGTGGAAAACTCCAGTTCTGTTTGTTTCTGGCATGAAAAGCAGATGGTTTTCTTTCCCTCGTTCTTAAAAAATAGTTGAAACACAACACACAACACGCACACATATACACTCCTGTGCACGCACACTGCTTAGGAAGCACACAAGGGCAAAAGACCTTTTGAGCTCTTAAAAACTTCTCTGTAGCTGGACCAGTGCCACGACGGAAGATGAGGGTTCATTCCTCACATGATTACAAGAGGCCACAGAATACTGCATAGTTACTACTTTACCTAAGGTTGCAATATGGTTCATATTTTGTAACATGTAAGATTATGAGGACATGTGAAATAAAAAGTCTATGGTGAAAAAAATATTCATTATTGGACACCATCAAAATACGTTCAAAGTGGCATACTCTGACTGACTTTGACATTCTGAACACGATCCAGCGAAAGCTAGTGGCCTGGTTAAGTTAGGTGTCTGCTGCAGCAACCCTACCTCTCCCCCCACGAAGCCACACATGCCATTAGCTCCCTACAGAGACAGGCTGGGGTTAGACCACCAGATGACATGTGTGAAGACGGAGTGTGAGCCGAGACTGGAGCAGGAACATGGCTTCATCAAGTCCCAGGCCATGCTACCTGTCGGAGTGAGTCTGAGGAGGGAGAGGCGGGGCGGTTGGAGGAACGGAGACTAAGAGAAAGCTCCCACTGGTCAACAAAGAATCGACGAGAAGGTTCAGGATCTGGCTATAAAATACAAGATGAAGAAAACAGATCAAAGGATACATTAAATTGAAAGGTGCACCATGGATGTAAGAAACCTGGCAGTTTTAGACCCTTCTACTCCAGACCTTTATCTGAAGAACTGGAGTGCTGAGCAAACACTTCTAGTTCCCACAAGCATAAGTGACTCGTGCAACTCAAGGTTTTTTTCTTTGTTTTTTGCCGACTGTCTCCAGGGCTTATCCTGACGCTCACCCTGGAACACAGTCATGGAGCTGGAACCTACCTGTGAAAGCCCACTGATACTCTCACCCTCCACCAAGTGAGTAACGGTGCCAGACAGGTGATAGTGCTGGCAGAAGCGGGCATTGTGATCACACATGCTCTTCGTGCCCTGCAGAAAGCCTCCAGCTGACTTGAGCCGAAATTTGTCCTGGGCATAAAGAGCTCTTGCCACTAGCCCCTGGCTCCATCAGCCTTACAAACAGCAGGAAAGAGACAGCAAAGCTGGGACTGAGCACACGCTTTCCACATGACATCCAGCACTGGGGCATCTCCTCTGGCCGTGGCTAGTGCCTTAAAAGCTCTGCTTCCCGAGAGCAAAGAATCATCAGGAGACAAACCTCAAGGCCCCCGCATGCCCTGGGAGAGCAAATGTGGTCAGGGTCTTTCTTAGCAGTGACCCACATAGCTGGGAACCGCGGTCTCCAGAGAACAAGGTGGCTATAAGCTCTGGCAAGCAGTAACTGCTTAGCTTTCCCCCAGGACTGGGGTGAAGTACTGATGGAGCAGCAGGGACAGAGGAAGTGTCGGAGTAATGAGAAGCCCTCTGCTCTCTGGCCCCAAGCAGATTCAGCGCACTCCCTACTCCAGCCAACAATCAATGTGCAGCACTGTGGGGGTGACAGTGTGGAGTGGCAGGTAGCTGGTGGCTACAAGCCTCTACCCCAGATGCTCTGCCGGCCCCCTGCATCCACCCCTGGGGGATGATCACTGTGGGAAAGCACAACACATCAGAAAGAATCGAGAGGCTGAGCATTTCTCCGGGGTGGTGGGGCTGTCAGGGCTGAGAAGAAAGCAGACAGTAGCCTGCAGGATTAGGGAACCATAAGGGTCCTCCCAAAGTTATTAGCCTGAGGCCCTGCACCTAGGATTCCCAGGAAACAAGAAAGAAAAGTTCCTGCTACCTCAATGCCTCTTGAACTCCAAATGCCACCTTTTCCCCTCAGCGATGTATCCCAAGACTCAAACTGTTTCTCTTAGCCACCTCTTTTTACTTCAAATAATTCTCTCCCATCTTCTTTTAAGTGTTTTATTAAACATCATTAGGACATTATTAAAAATGCATTTCCTAAAATGTAGGGCATTGCCTGGTTCAGTAAAAATGCCTATTTTCCTTCCTTCCTTCCTTTTAAAGGAGTATAGCACAGCCTGGAAAGAAGGGGCTGGGCACATCCCACACCTGAGGGAGAAAGCAGCCCCCATAGGAGTGAGCAAAGCGAGCTGGCCATGCTGAGGAACTGGGCAGCCCAGCCACCCTGCACCTTGGCCTGCCCCCCCAGCACCCCACCCACCATGGCAGCACACACCTGCTGATAGCCTGATGAAGAAACAGGAAGACAGCGCTAGGATTAGTTTCCTAATGGAGCCAAGAAGTAACCTGACTTAGTGCTCAGTGTAGCTGTGCACAAATAAGAGAAAGAGCTTATGTGAGAATTTAACTAGGGGGATGTTCCATATAAGGTACAAAGCTGTCTCCATTTAGAGATTTTCAAGGGTATTGATAATTACAAAAATTTCATGAGCCAGGGATTTAGCTCAGTGGTTCTGGCACCTGCCTTGCAAGTGCAAGGTCCTGAGTTTGATCCTGGTAACCACATACCACAGTGCCAAGAGTGGTGACTCATGCCCACCAGCAATCAGTACCACACACCACAATGCCAGGTGTGGTGCGTGGCAGTTCATGTCTGTAATTGCAGCACTTGGGAAGCAGAGGCAGGAGGGTTCCTATGAATTCGAGGCTTGCCTGGGCTACCTAGTTAATTCAGGGCCAGGCTGAACTACAAAGTGAGACCCTGTCTCAAATAATAATAGTAATAATAATTTCACAGGCTGGGGATTTAGCTCAGTGGTTCCGACACCTGCCTTGCAAATACAAGGTTCCGAGTTCGATCCCCAGTAACCACATACCACAATGCCAGGTGTGGTGGCTCACGCCTTTAA
Organism: Thryonomys swinderianus; assembly: GCA_004025085.1. NCBI lineage: Eukaryota > Metazoa > Chordata > Mammalia > Rodentia > Thryonomyidae > Thryonomys > Thryonomys swinderianus. The sequence continues at coordinate 76,354 of PVIC010000985.1, read as the reverse complement.
TCCCACTAGGGAGGGCAGAGGCAGAAAGATCACTGTGAGTTCGAGGCTTGCCTGGGCTACATAGTGAACTCAGGGTCAGCCTGAACTACAAAGCAAGACTGTCTCAAAAAAAAAAAAAATGCATGAAACAAGCAGGCTTCTTTAACTGGAAATCTCTGCTACTGAATAAATTATATGATGACCTATTGCAATCAAGTGATATATCCCCTTAGATTTTTCAGAAAAGACAAGCAGAAGTTTTTCACTATCTTGCCATCATCACCTTTATACTTGAAAAATCCTCACCCTAATAAAGACCACTGGATCTCTTAGTACTCCTACTTCAAGACCCATGTCTGTCAAGTGCCACCTGGTTATTGAAGCTCTTCCTAACAGTCCATGGTGTTCTACTACTGGTCCACATTTAGGGGGAGCAATAGTATAGTCTTGGAAGGGGGCAAGTGGACACAAATGGGAAGTCATTAAGACCCTTGATACAACACAACCACTTATAGTTAGCGTCCAGTCTAAATCCTGGGCAGGTCAGTGTTCTACAGTGAATTTGTTTGCATGGGCCAACAATGTTAACAAAAGAATTCTGGCTCTTGGCTGAGTGACAAGTGTGCAAAAAGCAAGGGAAGAGGAGACCATCCTCCATGCCCCCTTCCCTCTGCCCCACCACACAGCGTGCCCCATCTGTTTGGCTCTCAGTATCCCATGCCACGGGTTCATGCTCCTTTACCCTCTCATGGTGGGGACTCTGCTTGCCACGGCTGTCAGCATCAAGATCCCTGTATGTCTGTTGACAACAAAGAAAAAACTTAAATGCCATCCAGAAGCTCTACTTTGACCTAGTAAGTGACTGTAAAATTCAGTGCCAGAAACTGGTCAGTGACAATGCTTGGGGAGGGGCAGCCTGGAAGGGCGGGCCCAGGGCACCCTACCCACCTGGCCACCAATGAGATCAGCTACACACATAAAATGAAGAACCCCAGTTAGTAGTGGATTGAACATTCTTTCACACAGTGGCGTGAGATCAGAGGCAGTCAACGGAAGGGTTGGGAAGAGGCAGGTTAGCAGGGTGCAGATTTCAACAGCAAGACATCAGAAAGAGAAAGTGGGAAGAGGGAAACCAGCTGGGATGAACAACCATTACAATGGCCCAGAGGAAACTCAAGGGTATGGGGAGTAGGGAGTGGCCCCTGAGTAGGAACATGGAACCAAAGCATAATTTATCACAGGCATAACTGGACCAGGACCGAAAGCATTTTCAGTTTATAGACAGGAATATGTGTGAGAAGCGTGGAAACCCATCAGACAAGCCCAGAGCTGCCTTGCTGAACAGAGAAAACCGCTAACCCAGCAATCACAGGAACAGGGAAAACCTCACTCAGCACTAGCATCATGAAGGATTTTTTTCACCTCGTGCCACACACTGGGGAAAAACTGATCCAAAGCTTCTTGTGTGGCAGCCCTTATCCAGTGACCACAAGCATAATAGCTCTACGAGCAGGAGGAGGCTGGCTCCAGTTCTGGCTCCAGAACTTCCTATCTGGGCTGGTACAAGTGACTCAGTCTCTCTATCCTATGCCTGGTCTCCTCATCTGCAAAGCAGAGATAAAAGCAGCGGCCACCTCGTGGTTCTTTTACAGGGACCGTCTGAGGTATGAAAGGGATTTAGAATCCTGAGCAGACAGTAAATGCTCACAACTCTTCACTGCTTTTTTACAGACAAGACACTAGGTAGCTACCCCAGCTACCAGCACTCAGTTCTTACACTCATGGAGACAAACTCGGCCTTTAAAGTCAGACACATTACTAGTGGTCACCTTTTTACACAGGCCACGTTAATTAAAAGACTGTTTCTCCGCAGATCCTATCCTCAAAACTAGCTTTTTATTTTATAGGGTTTTATTACAAAGGTCAACAAAGCCATTCCATAAACTTTATATGTATGCTCTTTGTTCTCATAGCCATGTCTGTGGATGACAGTTCTTAAATGATCTGGTTGGAGAGTGGGGCAGATGGGAAAAGGCAAGTGTTTGTGGGGAGAAGTTGGATAAGCAACAGTCCCCGCACCCCGGCTCTCAGAATCACAAGGAATCAAATTCATGTAGTCCCATGAAGCTTCCAAATGGCCGTATTTCACTGAACAGCAAGAGACAAATGGTGGCTTTAAATGTGTATCTATAAAAATGTGCTGCACTCAGGGCATCCAGGCATTTCTGTGATAAATACACTTTCTATGTTAGGCTGTGACTGCAGTTCTAGCCCCAAGATGGACACTGGATTAAATCACTTAGGCTGACTATATAATGTATTATCCTACAGTCAGTCAGGGATTGCTCGTTATAGTAATAAAGGTACCTCTGCTACCACTGGTCTGGCTTTAACAGTTATTTTTGCAACTCAGGATATTGAGTTATCTTTATGCAGGGAGGCAGGAAAACAGGACAAAGAGCATGCAGAGAAGGTCACCTGCTGGCCACTGCGCGCCCGGTAGGGAGGTGGAGTAGGGGGAGGAGACAGTGTGATCACTTTTTTGGGACAGGTCCGACAACGCTCCTTTTCCCGTCGCTTTTACACCAATAGACACAAACAGAAAGAACATTGTTGAAACTGGCCACAGGAAGGATGGTCTGGGAAGGCTGAGGGTTACATGCTAAAGCATCCCCAGGCCCTTCCATGCCCCTCTGTCCTCAACAGCACATTGCTGTGCAGACAGGGTAGCTTGTCGGTCTCTTGTTGAGTGAAAACTGGAATGGGACCTTCTGTTAGGCATGAATGTTGCAGGTAACCTATGTGGCTGGTAGGAATTCAGGGTGTGGCATTTTTTTAAATGCCAGAGACCAAGGGATTTAACCGTCAAGGCCAGAAAGATGGGCTTGATTATCAGTAGACACAAAAGGCAGATGGGCCCATTATAGTGACAACTTTTCAACAGCCTGGTCTCTCTCTCTCTCTCTCTCTCTCTCTCTCTCTCTCTCTCTCTCTCTCTCTCTCACACACACACACACACACACACCCATAGCAACAAAGCAGTGCCCGCCTGAGAGCCAGCTGAGACAATGCTTCTATGTCCTCAGGCCACTCATATTCACAAGATCTGGAAGACTAGCATGGAAGTACAGGAATTAGGATTAAGCATGTTTCACTCATGCCATATGTAATGCTGTGGGTTCTTCCTCATTCTGCTGTCCATGTGTGCATGGAGTTGTCTGAGACTGAGAAACTCCCTTGGTATTTGAGAAACAGTCACACACTACCCTAGGCCCCTCTGATGCCTTCCAGAAAGTTTTGTTTTCTCTGCCCAGCTGGCCACATGAGAAAGCTTGGGAGGATAAAGGCTGTGGAATATGAGCCCCGCTAGCCCCACCTCAGGTGATAATCCAGGCTGGTGTTCCCTAGAACTGGCCTACAGGATGTACTTCTGAGATCAAAAGCAAGAGCCTGACTCAGGAGGGTGAAGGGGAGAAGTCACTGGTGAGCAGAGCTGCTATTCATTTCTTTTCTCCACACTGTGACCTAAGTTGAAGCTGGTCCTTGTGCCAGCTGAGCCATCCCTGCTGTCTGCCACACCCTCCTCCTGGGAACCACTTCAAAAGCGATACAAAGCAAGCCATATGTGAAGCTACTGGTGAGCTCACTCCTAAAGGGAGATGAGAGTCAGTCAGGCAAGTCAGGAGTTCCTCTGTCCCTGGGTATCTGCAGCTCCCAGCACCGTAGCCACCTCTAGTTTCCAGGAGATAAATTTAGAGGACCAAGAATCATGAGTTAGTGTCACTAGTGCATCTGAACACTGTGCATCTCACATGGACTTAAGAAATGTGAGATGTGGTACTCACAATGCTACCTCTATGTCCATGTAAATTCACAATTCCCAACTCTACACAACCTAAGGCTTGCAAGAAACTAAAAAGGGTCCACTGCTCATGGTTTCTCAGTCTCGCCGGCTGCTCTAATTCTCTGATGCTCCTTTCACAGACAGAACCTGGTTAACTTCAAAAGTTCCAATCGGTTGCCCAGATAGCTTCCCAGTGTTCTACTCCATTGACTGTGACCTCGTGTGGCTCAGCTGACAAGCTGAATGGGATGGGAAGAACAGTCTCCACACCGAAGCCTGTAAAAGGCTGGAGGCCGTCAGCTGCTTTGTGAGCAGCCCCAGTGTAAGATCAAGCTCCCAGTGTCCCTCCCATACAATTCTATCACACGACCAGCTCAGTCAGTCCTCCCCAGGCAGAGGCCACAACCCAGCCAGGCTCCCAGAGCCACACTCACCACCTGTCACTCTCCAGCGAGCCCTCCCAAGCTGCGCCAGGCACGAGCGACAGTCTGTGCCCATTCACCTGCACAGACTGCTCCTGACTCCCTCCCACATCACCCCTATCTCAGGCCACCTTTATTCATTTATTTTTCAGGCCAGCATGAAAGAAAATATGAGTCTGGAATTTCTGGAATCTGGTTTACATTCACTTTTTCCCCCAACACATCCTCAACTGAAGATCAACTGAAGATTACCTTTCAAGCCTTACCTTCTACCTAGAGTTACAGACAATGGGCAAGAACATAAAAATACAAGTAAATTTTTGATAAAATTTTCCAGAAAGCTTCCCCGAGCATAGGGAAAGGAGATGTTTAGTTTCTGTTGTGAGTTTGGACACTGTTCCCAAGATTCCACCTCAGCCTCGGAAGCCATGACTTTCCTAGAGTATGTTTGTTACAAGGCTGGAAAGGAACATTCTTCTCCGAATGCAATTTAAATAAAGTCCAGCTCCTCATTTTGCAGTGACGTGCCACTCAACAGCACAGAGGCTCCTGAGGCCAACAATCCAAGAGTTAATGGAGTCCAGGGTCAGCTCAGCAGACCTCTCACTCTCAGCAGCCTAAAGGAGATCAAACTATGAGACAGCTAATTCAGGCTCCCTAGAGCAAGAACTTGCTCAACTGTAATGTAGGAGAAAAAAACAATTGAGGCCTCTGCCCCTATGATAAAACAGGAGACCCTTTCTTGTATTGTTAGGATAAGCAGCTTTCCAGGAGGTACTGAAAAGGTTTTGATGAAAACCTCAGTCGATCAATTTTTGAAAACAGGTTTCACTATGTAGCCCAGGCTGGCCTTGAGTTCCTGGGCTTGAGCAACCCTCTTGCCTCAGCCTCCCAAGAAGCTGGGCCAATAGGTATCTAATATTATGTCTGGGAAAAAGCTTTTTAAATATGTCAACCACCCTACCCCAAAATACTTTTATTTGAAACAATACAATAGTTCTTAGGTAACATTTTCCCACTTCATTTGAGAGGCTCTATTGTCTCAGTCCTGATGAGGTCAGGGCTCTCCTTCTAACAGACATGAGGTGACATGCTATCACAGGCCAACCAGAGACAGATGCCACAACAGCTAAGTCAACTACACAACTTGACAATATCAGCTAGTTTTAACACCAAACCAATAGTCTGCCCTTTAACTGGTCTCTCAAGTCTCTAAGAGTTCATGGAATCAGAAATGTCTGCTAAATACTTTCTCAGAGTCACGACTGAAGGAGCACAGAGCCCTCCTACCCTGGTCAGTGCAGGCCTAACTCGGGCCAGCCCAATAGCAGGGATGGGGTGGCAGGCCTGGGGCAGCAGCTTAGCCTGATCCCTGGTAGTTCCTTTACCTGTTTCCACTGGGGGATGGGAGCAGGGCGACCCTGCTCAGGCAGGCGGCAGGACAGCTGGCTGACCCCACGCTCTTGTGTCGGCTGTGACACACAGGCCAAGTGTGGGTGGGGACAGGACATAGAGACAAAACAAAATAAAACACATTAAGATAAAAGAAGATATAAAATAGTACTCATGGAGGTAGACATACAGCTACAAACTGAGACATGCAGAGGGGTTAGAATCAATTCTTAGTTATATTTAAAAAGTCAAGGAAAAAAAAGGAAAGAAAATACCCCACCCTCCAAACCAAAAGGAAGTACAGAAAAAAAAAATAAAGAAAGGAAAACAAAAGCTTTGATTCTCATTACCCTTCTCCCAGATTCAATGCTTTGACTCTAACTTACTAATTCTGATTCCTCCAAGTGAGAAGCAAAGTCTCTTAGAGGTAACCTTCCTGAAGTGGGCATGGAACCGAAGTAGCCAGAGCTCCAGGCGACTTCTAATGCTTCCTACCTACCAATGCCATCTTCCCTGTGAACCATGGTTGGGAAAGACTGGAGTGCAAACCCCAATAACTAAAGACGCACCGTGAGAAGTTACTGCATTAGGCTCCAGGCAGAGTTAGTGTCCCTCAAATGGTCCACAGGGACAGCAGATGATGAAGATGGAGAGAGAATGAAGAAAGTGGGCCTGCTGTCCTTTGGATGCTCTTCCAGGTCATCAGGGAGTTTTGCTAGAAACTTTCAGCATGGATCTCAAACTTCTAGTCCCCCCTCTTACAAGAAGTCTTTGTGAATTTCACATCAGTAAGAAACAAGACCTAGCAAGGTCACCTAGGGTCAAATGCTGTCTGGCACTCTCATGCATGATGTAGGGGGTATCTAAAATATTCACACTCCTAGTAGTATTCTAGGAAAATAATTTGCAGTGCTCAATAGTAGCTTTATCCTGAGAAGGTTTAACTCTGTTCCTTATGAAAGATGAGCAATGATTAAAATATCCATCACTACAGCAATACTTAAGAGCATGGTATCAACACATTTTAGAGGATGTTTATAAAGACTTTGGGACCACATGGGAATGAGCCTAAAGTTAAATGAAAATAGCAAAACAGAAAAGTCTGTTAAGAATGACATCCATTATGAAAACAAGAATGTATGGAATAAAAGACTGGAAAGGAATGTAGCAAAATACCAACAAAATTATATAAGTGTTTCAATTACCTTTATTATACTTTCCATATACTATACTATATTTTATGTATACATGTGAACTTTACATATGCAAAAATATATAAATACCCATTTTTTAGAACCCCATGCTGCTTTTTGTCACAGATATCTTAGACCTGAAGATTGAGGATAGAGTAAACCTGATTATCTGTAATGAACTTAGGAAATGTTCATCTCTATCACGGTCAGATGAAGGAAAACCAAACTCCAGGCTTGAACCCCTGAGGTCCAGGGTCTGTCCAAGGCCCACCTCATGCACCGAAAAGATTCTCCACCCATGTGGCCTAACCAACAGCACGGGCAAGTGGGAGATGGGCTTACCTGCCTCCTTATGCCAGTGGACTGGGCAGGTGCATTCTCTTCGAATTTGGCCAATAGCTGGGTTGCCATGTACTTCACTTTGTTTTGGTTCCCAACAGCAACATCCATCCTCCTGTCAGTCAGAGTGCTCACCAGTGTTGGTCTTTCCCCTCTGTAGACCCTGGAAACCTCTTCCTGCTGAACAGCAAGCACCCCAGAGATAGCCTCTGTTAGAGAGTTCCCACCCCCCTGTTATTCCCTCCAAGCAGTGTGGCCAGAATCTGCAGTGGGTAGTACGGCCACTCATACTTGTGTTGGTATCACCATAGCCTAAGAAAGCTACATGCCTTGTCAGACATGATTCCCAAAGACTAGAGAGATCACGGTGTGCATGTTCCCTTGGTGCTTTCCAAATCATTAAACAAAGGCAAAAGCCAACAGAAAGGACATCTGCCCATGCATATTCTTATAAAGAATGAAGATGCGAAGTTCTATGGTACCTATTTGGGACTTAACATTTTAAACCAAAGGGGGAATTTAGCATAACCATTCTAGCAAATCACAGATGACTCTCACCTCCTCTGACTGACTAGTCTTTCTCCTCTTTCCAGCGCCATCCAAGTCTTTTTCTTTCTTATCCTGTAACAGAAGAGAAGGAACTGCATTATTCTAGGCATGCCACCTTGCCATTAGCTTTGCAGCTGCCAATATAACAACCCCTGCAGAAATGTACCTTGGGAGAACGCTTCCGAGAGATGGTCTGCCCGAGTTTGCTCAGGAAGGAGATGGGGGACTTGGTGCTGGCAATCAGAACTGCTTTCTCCTCAGCATTCAGGTCCAAGGTGTCTGTGAACAGAAGCCAGCAATGTTCAAAGACACTGCTAACCAGAACCACTCTTCCTGGCCGGGGACTTGCAGAAGGGAACTTCCCTCACAGAGCTCTAAAGTCTCTTCCAGAGACTTCTGATGGCTATAACATAGTATACAAATCTCTGTAGAAAATGCCACAAAGGAATTGCCAACTTGGGTGTGCACATTTGAGTATATTTTTAAAAAATAGTTTATTTTGGGCCGGAGGGTTAGCTCAGTGGTTCTGGCGCCTGCCTCACAAGCGCAAGGTCCTGAGTTCCATCCCCGGTAACCACATATAATGCTGGGCGTGGAGACATGCCCACCAACAATCAACACCGCATACCACGATGCCGGACGTGGTGGCTCACGCCTGTAATCCCAGCACTCGGGAGGCAGAGACAGGAGGATTGCTGAGTTCGCGGCGGCTTGCCTGGGCACCATAGTGAGCTCAGGGCCAGCCTGAACTACAAAGCGAGACCCTGTCTCAAAAGCAAAAAAACAAAAACAAAACAAAAAATAGTTTATTTTGGCTATGGATGTAAAAGAGAAAGCTTAGTGTGCACAGCCAGTATACCAGAAAGGTATATTAATGTGAGAGTAGTGCACTTCTGCAGTAGGAACTGCCTGTGTAATCAAGAAACCCAGAGATGCCTAGAAGAGTTAATGGGCTGGAAAACACTGGGGGCTGGTACCATAAATTCTGGGGATTACAATGTGTTACTAAAAGCGATAGTAGTTTTAAAAATAGCGTTTGGAGCTTACTGATGATATTGCTAACATTAAGCACTTTCATTCACCAGTCTTCTTAGCATATCACAATGTAAACTGTATGGGAAGGAAATACACATGTGCGCACATGTGCACAAACACACACACACACATGCATGCACACATGCACACACACATCTATTCCATTTTATATATGGGGAAACTGAGGCAAAGGAAAATTTAGTAAGTTGCCCAGGTCCAAAGTGGAAGTTTTGAGACGTAAACCTAGGGTAGACATCATGGGTCCAAACTCTTAACCTTTATGCTACATTTACTTCCAGGGATAATAAATGACAATGGGAATATTTTTTGTGGTGCTATGATATACTAAGGCAGCAGGCTGAGAGCTGATAAAAGACTTGGGAAACCTTGAGGTAGGAATAGAAAGACAAGCCAGAGAACAGTGGCAGAAGAAAGGAAAATAAGCCAACAGAAGCAGAGGATTACTGAGCCGGGAAGGACAGAATTCCAAGAAAGAGGCCATCATTCCACAATGCTAAATGATGCAGGAAAGCCATGTGCATGACTGATGAAGACCAGAGAGGAAAATGGATATGCTGACTCTTTTCAACTGTGGAGAACAACACTGGGAAAACAGCGAAAAGGGTGGCAGCAGATTACAAAGTGTTATGGTTTGGGTGGTAAGCACACAGAGACCACAAGTGTGACCCACTTCTTCTCAAAGGCTGGTTCTGAGAGAAAGGGGAGGAGACAGGAAAGTCATGGAATGGAAGTTCAGATAGAGGCCTGGGCATATGGCTCTGTGGTACAGCACTCGCCAGGCATGCGTGAAGCCTGGGTTCCATTCCCAGCACTGCAAAAAGAAAAAAAAGTTTGGACAGGAATGATTTTTCCATATTTATAGGTAAGCAAAAAAGATGTAGTAAAGAATGGGGGGTTGAGAATACACTACTAAAGAAGGGAGATAATGAAGGAAGCTTCCAGAGACTTCTTTTGATGGCCGACCAGTAAAAATCAGAGTAGGCCAGAGCTGTCATCTTGAGCTGTCATCTTGGTGATACTGCATTCAGAGGTACTATGAGGGACACAGTCAGAAGGAAAGAAAATCCAGTCCACAACTCAGCAGGAAATGGGGCGCCTTACCACTGGAGGACAGCGAGTCCTTAAACATCTCGTAGAACTGAGTCAGGTACATCACCATGGACAGTTTGTCAGGCTCCCCCACCGAGGCCATGTCTTTGCCTGTCATGATCGGAGGGATGCCCAGTTCCTTCTCAGCAATATCAAAGGCCAGCTGGTTATTCTTCTCTACATTTTGTTCATCCAACGAATCAAAATCTCTAAGAAACAGGATATGCAAAATTGATCAAGGTGGGCTGACTTTCCTCAAACCAGAAAACACAGTTATCTTGAAGTTATGATCATTTCTCATTTGCTTTTCGCAGCGAGCCATCTGAGAATAAATCTCTTAATATGTTATTCTGGAATCTGAGAACAAACCTCTTAATCTATTATTCTCCTTCCTTTTACTAAGGAAACATAAAGCAGCTTCAAAAAGAGATGATTAAAAATCTACCCAATAAATAAAAAAAAAAAAAGGAAAGGTTGAAGACTACCCATATTCTTCCAGTAACACAAAGTTCTTACATAAATGTATGCTCAGGACAAGATCCTTCCTATGTGCTGCCCTGTACCTTTGTGTCCATGCATATTAAACAGATGTCAAACGGTGAGGGGAAGGCTACCTGGAGCAGAAGCTCCTCAAGCCTGTGGTCATCGCCTGCCTGGGACTCCCCTGTCAGGACAAGCTGCTCATGTTCTAAGATAGCTCTGGTAAATCTTACTCGGCCTTCCCTGGGGAAATTCCAAAAACTCTCCAAAGATTTTCCCAATGCTAAATTTCCTGAATTTTCCCAAGTATTTCGTTTAACAAACATTTCCCACTGAGTGTTCAGCTTCTTGTTATCCAGAGTAAGGACTGAGAGCACACTTCTTGGAACAATTCAGATCAACTCAACAGCCCTTATTTTATGTTAAGTGGACCCCAGAGCACTTTTCCATTGCCTATTAAACTATGGACATTAATCCTGCATGAGGTCATAGTAGTTCAAACAGTGCCAAATACTATATGCAAATATTATATATTAAAAAGATTATTTTCCTCAAGCTGCTTTTGCTCTCCACTCTCCCTCTGGTGAGAGTAAATAAGCATTATTTCCCTTTATTTTCTACCAAATTGATGAGCTAAGTGACAGAAGTTCTGGAGGTTACTTTTGTTTTTTGCTTTTTTTTTTTTTTTGAGATAGGGTCTCACTTTGTAGTTCAGGCTGGCTCTGAGTTCACTATGTAGCCCAGGCAAGCCTCGAACGCAGCAATCCTCCTGTCTCTGCCTCCCGAGTGCTGGGATGACAGGCGTGAGCCACCTGTCCGGCATGGAGGTCACTTACTTTTAATGAAGCAGCCCAGAAGTCTCTCTTCCCTTTTGAAGGTAGTGCTAGGTCTAGAACTCAGACCCTCAGGCAGGGTAGTAAGTGCTCTACCACTGAGCCCTTCCCATCTTTCATCCACTTGGTACAAGCTGTTTTTAATAGATACTGCCTCATTACCCTACAATGATCCCCTAAATAGAGACTATCTTAAGGTTTCTTAAGCTATCATTAAAACAAAATAAATCCCAAAAATGGGCCCTTAAGTGGACCCAATGATAAAAAGGACAGGCAGTCAGAGTAATCTGACATGTTTTGCTTTTGTTCCTGAATCTCTGTTTGGCTTCCATGGTAACAAACTCCTATAGGGGAAATCTGGGTGCACTGGTCACTGTGACAGACCTGGGGTCATCCCAGTACACTGATTTTGCAGACAGGTGACTGGTGAGCAGACAAAGAGGAGATGTTACTGACATAGTGGGTAAGGTGATGTGAACTTCATGGACATGATGGAATATGCTGGCAAGAAGTGCAGTCTTTAACAAAGAAAATAATAGCGAATAATCATAAATCAGGTAACTATTCATTGCTTTCTGTCTCGGTGGTAGTGACATATTTGTCTTGAGCTAGCCAAATGTTTCAGCCAGGTTTCCCTTGTGACCACCAACAGCATCCGAGAGATAGCTGGCCAAAATGAAGAGTTCAACTTGGGGCCAATACACAGAGTTTTCCTTTGTGTGAAATTAACAGGGCCAGTTTTTAACCCTGTGAGTGCTGTGATTTTTAAAAATTCAGCTAATCATTCCTGAGTTGAGTCATGCAATGTTCAATATACAAAATTTTAAGTATAAATAAATCAATATTTTTAGGGAAAGCATCTTACTATGTACCCTATTCTGGGAACAAGTACAAAATTTGCCTACTTGACAGAGGGTGCTTTGAGGTCCTTGGGAGACAGGAAATGAAATGCAAAGTTTAGTCATGACTTACATCAGATCAGGGCGGTATCTGTGGATAATTGCACACAGGGCCAGGCCACTTTTCCAAGACATGGTAAGATCTGTCACATTTACTCCTGCGTAACCATCTGTCTGCCTTTGGCACCAACCCAGCAGTTTGCTTGAACGAGCTACAGACTCTAAAACAACAAACACAATTACTATTGGAAGTGTATTTACTTAGTAAGGTTGATATAAGATCCTGTTTGTGATACACATAACCAGTTTGAAAACTTACTGAGGGTAGGGACAGAACAGCCATTACCAGCTTTCAAAATAAAACAGTGATGAATAAGGTTATGTAAATGGTATTCCTAAAGTGGAATTTTTAGTACCCTTTATCCAGTGTCAAGGGCCACCCCCAAACAGAGAGTGTCTCATAACTGAGGGACATGGACCTGCTCATGCTGAAGCCTGGTGTCCCCTGCACCACTTCTGGAAGCTGTGGAAACAGAGGGGTGTTACCTACTGAGCTGTCACCCTCACTGTAATGATTCCAGAATTTCCTGGAGCGTTGCTTGGCAAGTGCCTGAGGAAGCCTTTTCTTCCAAAGCAACACCAGGAAGATTAGATTAGAAAAGGTTCTATCCTACCTAGCAGCAGCATAAACTGAAAGCAAACAAAGCCCTGCACTCGTGCTTCCCAGGAAACCATGAGATTTTCAAGAGAGGAAGCTATAGGTTACACTAACAAGGCTGTGAACCCCAGGCCAGAACAATCTCCCCACCCTAGTTTGGCATTCTGTATTATAAATGATCATATTAAATCAAATAGGCAAACATATTCTCAGACATGGACAAGTCCTCTAGAATCAAACAGCCAGAAGAGCTCAGATACAGATCATTTAAGAAAAATCTGTGAATTTCCTACTTGTATCCAAGATAGTCTATTTCCTTCCCTCACGCAGCTGAAAATATTTAGCTTTGCACCAAGTCATTCAATGATTTGTGAACATAAGATGAAAACTGCATAACATAAAAACCCTGCTTAAGTCTTTCACTGTGGAAATGTGTTCAGAGACTGACTACACACAGAACCACTTGTGATACCATCCCTTGGCTCAGATACTAACTTTATTCAGCTGTTTCCCTGGTCTGTATATTCACTCATCCAATATGTACTGGGCCAATTTCACTTCAATACTTCAGACTCTAAACTAATGACAGTGAACAATGACATATTCTGCTTTCAAAGGAGATGAAACTATACTGGAGAAAGATCAAAATGTTTCCAGCTGACCCTCATATCCACCTTGATATCCTAAAAGCACAACAAATTTAAAACATCCACTCAATATTGAGTGTGATCATAATGTGTGTATAAAATGTACCAATAGGGACCGGAGGTTTAGCTCAGTGGTTCCGGTGCCTGCCTAGCAAGTGCAAGGTCCCTGGTTCAATCCCCGGTAACTACATATCACAATACCAAGTGATGATTCACACCCACCAGCAATCAGTACCACATAGCATAATGCTAGGCATGGTGGCTCACGCCTGTAATCCCAGCACTAGGGAAGCAAAGGCAGGAGGATTGCTGAGTTCAAGTCTTGCCTAGGCTACGTAGTGAGCTCAGGGCCAGCCTGGACTGCAAAATGAGACCCTGTCTCAAAAAAAAAAAAAAAAAAAAAAGAATGGACATAAGCAATGATCACCAGCAAGTACTAAAACCTCAGAGACAATGAACATTATTCCTATTACCCTCAGGATGGTCCTCTGGAGAGCCACTGCCCTAACACAATGCTGTGCAAGTATGCCAGCATAAACTGTCGCAAAACAAACAAAAAATGTAACAATATAAATTCAATTAAAAAAATAAAATGTAGGGCCAGAGATTTAGCTCAGTAGTTCCAGCGCCTGCCTCACAAGCACAAGGTCCTGAGTTTGATCCCGGTAACCACGTACAATGCTGGGCGTGGAGACTCACATCCACCAGGAATCAATACCACATACCACAGTGCTGGGCGTGGTGGCTCACGCCTGTAATCCCAGCACTCAGGAGGCAGAGACAGGAGGATTGCTGAGTTCGAGGCTTGCCTGGGCTCCATAGTGAGCTCAGGGCCAGCCTGAACTACAAAGCGAGACCCTGTCTCAAAAAACAAACAAACAAACAAACAAACAAACAAACAAATAAATAAATAATAAAATAAAATAAAATGTCTAAATGAGAACCCATACCTTCTCTCACACTCAGCCTCCCATTTCCTTGTTTATACCAATGCAGCACTAACCTATCCCTAACACCTAAGGCAACTGTCAATGCCTATCAATTCTCACTTCTTAATATTCCCTCTCATATAATTAATGTCAGTGACAAAACTCCCACTCTTATTGACAGCCCACTGGATGCCAGGCATGGTAACCAGCACCATGTACATGACACAGAATCTTCATGATCACAGTGTGAGCAAGGTGTTGTCACTCCACAGTCAGGGTTGTTAATTAATATGGAAATATGGAGATGCCTGCCCACCCTGTACAAATGGCAAAGCTTGGGTTGGGACCCAGTTGTATCTGGCCTCCAAGTCTGAGTCCCTCTCTATCTGGGATCCACTGCCTTCTCCTTACTCTGTCACCAACTCAGTATCAGAACCAGGCCTTTGCCACCCATAGTTTGACTACTGTGGTATATTTCTAACTAGTCCAGTGGTACCTCTCCCTTCCCTAGCTTATTTCACATGTAGCTGACTGGGTGTACTCAATGTTACTCTCTTTCCAAAAGAACAACTTCAGGGGCCTTAAATACACATAAAATAAGGCACTGTCACAGGACCCAAATAAATGCCACACATTCTACAGTCTTTCCTCCTAACCTTAAGTGGGTGCATGGGTGCACATGTGCTTGGGCTTTCATACTCTTGTTCTTTTTCTGTCTCCAACTTAACCTCTATAGCCTCATAACCAAGATAATTTTTTCTTGTGTGGTCCTGCTTTGTGCACGAGAGGAGGGTTAGGAACATCCCTAGATTATCTACTAGATGACAGTGGCCACCTCACTAAGTCATAACATCAAAAATTTCCCCAGAACAATCAAACATCCCCCGGAAGGCAAACCACCCCAGCTGGAGAGCCACTGCCCTAACACAATGCTGTGCAAGTATGCTGGCATTCAGAATGGGCACAGACTGCTCAGAATGTGGTACCTGCCTCTCAGAACGCTGCTACCAGAACTCACCATTGCGGGTCAACTTTGGGGTAGTTCGGGAATTCATTAGGTTCTCCATTTCTAGATGAATATCCTTTGTTTCTCCAGTATCATATAAATGACGCACCTAGAAGAAAATTGGAAAGTTGAAAGGAAGGAAAAAATCAAATACTACTGTACAAATTCTTACCTAAAAGTAGGATGACTAAGGTGCAAAACTGAGGGAGTAGGGTGAGTAAACTTTGTATTTTTTTGTGGTGCTGGGGGTGGTAGTGTTGAATCCAGCAACTTAGCAAGCTCTCTACCACCTAGCCTCATGGTTAAGTTTAAACAGAAATTATAATGATGACCTTTAATTCACTCCTGCTGGTTTGAACTACTGGTGGTACATGTGTGATGGTCCCAAGTTTGTACCCATCGAAGAGATTGTCTGATCCCCCCGATGGGACAATCATGCAAGTACTACCAGTGGTTTCAGATGGTGAGAATGCAGCATGTTTAAATCACAGCTGATCAGCAGCAGACAAACTACAGCCCCTTCCTGAACATGTTAAAACCCTTATGGGATGAGATAGATTAAACAGAAACAAACATATTAACTACATGGAGCCGTGTTAAAAGTTAGGTAGTCAACCATGGAGGGCCCCCTGACAGTCTCTGTTGGACTAAGGCTGTTCGTTAACTGTAGATTTTACCAACATATACAAAGAAGTCAAAAGGTACAATTTCAGGCAGAAGGCAAATAAAGCATTACTCTAGAACACTGGTAAATATATCAAATAGACTGCTTTCTAAAAGCTGTTCTTCTCTTTGGGATCATTATTCTTGTAAGGTTTCATTCGCAGTGTAATAAGCCTTCAGAGATTCTGAGAAACAACTCAATGGGACAACTACAACAACAAAAAACCAACTTTACTAGTAGAGAGTATCTTATCTTTCAAAGTGCCTTCAAATGAACAACCTTTTTTACCCTCAGGATGGTCCTCTGAGTAAGCAGAGATTATTGTGTCCATTTCTGCAGTGAAAAATTAGGGCGCAGAGACAGTAAAATGACCTGAGTCACAGGTGGTTGGGGCAAATATGGCAAAAATCTTATCTCCTCACGATTGAACAGGTACCCTTTCTTCTAGTATGTGTGACTTGAATTAGAAGGCATAAAATGAATCGTGAGTCCAATGTTTTTGTCATGTGTGTGATCTTCTATAAGTTAACCAACAACTCTATGCCTTAGCTGCTCCATAGTAAATAGTACCCGCTTTTACCAATCCAGATGGAAATTGACTTGGACTTCTGAAAGTACACATATGCAAAGGCACAGGGGTTACTGAAAGTGTGTATGGCATTAAATCCAACACTGTTAGAGACATCTGGATATATTAGAACCCTGAGCAGTCCTGACAATGTATCTACATGTACATAACTGACTAGTTGGTTCTTACCTGGCTTGGCCGGAGGAAGTTGACGTTAATATTGGGATACCTAGTGACAGGGTTGATGCTGTATTGGCTGAAATTTTTGCTCACATTCTCAGGGGTGGTCTGAGGCAGCAACCTGTAAATGCTTTCCCTACAAAAACATACACAGCACACTCAGAGCAGTGACCAGCACCAAAATACTTCCCTTTATGTCAGATTTCTGTTTTGATACTCAAATTATCTGACAAGTTACTGGTTAAAATTCCCAATATTGTGCATGATCATATATAAAGTACCAATAAAGATTCAAATTAAAAATAAAAATTAAAAAAAAACAGACAGAAAAAATTCAAATTATCTGACAAGTGATCCTTGCTACATTTCCTCTGATCCTACACCTGTCTAAGCTGCCCAGATGCCCCTCTCAGTGATTCCATGGGCCCTGGACCAGCTAAGAGCTAAAAGAAGAACAGAAAAACTATAAGCAGTGACACAGGTCTGGCTTTCACTGAAAAGGCAACTGGTTAGCACTTGCATTTTTGGTTTTTCAAGAATATCAATACTCGCCAGGCGTGGTGGCTCACGCCTGTAATCCCAGCACTCGGGAGGCAGAGACAGGAGGATTGCTGAATTCGAGGCTTGCCTTGGCTACAGAGTGAGCTCAGGGCCAGCCTGAACTACAAAGCGAGACCCTGTCTCAAAAAAAGAATATCAATACTTAGGGGGTGGGTGGGTAGGGATGTGGGTAAAAAATGAGAATTAACTCGTGTCATACACTGGTACAAATTCCCCAATGTTGTGCGTGATTGTGAGCTGTATATAAAATGTACCAATAAAGAATTCAATTTAAAAAAAAGGAATATCGACACTTAATTTCTAAAGAAAAAACTCACAGTTGAGAAAAGAACTTGCTACCACATTTAGCCAAAACACTTTAAATAACAGTATTTAAATGATATCAACCACCAATTTCACCAATTTTCTCTCTAGTTCTCTTGGTCAAGGTGTTAAACTTCTTACCAATAAGAAAATCTAAGGACTTTTACTTCAAAACATCTGATATTTAGCAGTTTGATAAAAGTTTACAGTTTGGATTTTTCCTCCGAATCAGCCATTTTTAATTTCCTAAATTAGCATGTCCCCACTCTCACACTGACTTATTAGTCTAAGTCTCCCTGGCTGAAGGAAAGAGGATCTAATTTGCTGGTTTTTTTTTTTTTTTTTTTTTTTGAGACAGGATCTTGCTTTGTAGTTCAGGCTGGCTCTGAGCTCACTATGTAGTCCAGGTAAGCCTTGAACTCAGCAATCCTCCTGTCTCTGCCTCCCGAGTGCTGGGATGACAGGCGTGAGCCACCACGCCTGGCACTGTGGTATGTGGTATTGATTGGTGGTGGGTGTGAGTCTCCATGCCCAGCATTATATGTGGTTTCCGGGAATCGAACTCAGGACCTTGCGTTTGCGAGGCAGGCGCCGGAACCACTGAGCTAATCCTCCGGCCCTCTAATTTGCTGTTTTAATGTATTTTTCTCATGTGTAATTATAAAGGAATCAGGTATCACTTCAATGGAATACAAAGATTCAGATGTGATTTGCCACTAGTGAATTCCTTTTTTTTTTTTGTTAGCTTCCTTGATTGAGACAGGGTCTTACTACGTAATTTACACTAGCTTTGAACTCACTACTTGTCCAGGCTGGCCTCAATCTCATCCTGCCTTGATCTCTGTGAGTGCATGTGCTACCACGCCTAGAAGAAATTCTGTTACTGAGGGTTAAAAGGCCATCGTGGCTTTCCTCATGACAGCCCACCCTTTATTTTTATTTTGTACTTTTATTTTGTCCTTTCTGCTTTTGCTCAGCCCCAACTCACTCTACAGAGCCAGTTTCTCCCTCATTCTTCATTTTTACTTTTCCAAGTAAACTTTGTCACTATTAAAAAAGTAAAGGGATAAAAGAACAGGTAGATCATGTCGGTTTCTATGATTCCATGAAAGAGTATCTTGCTTTTCCTTTCTAAAGTATCTTTTGAAGAAAGGAAGAAATCATGTACAGATATAGATCGTCAATGTTAAGTTGTGACCATAATGTGTATCTAAAATGTATTGATAAACTCAATAAAGGAAAAGAAGAAGAAAGGAAAAAAGAGTGAAGGCAGAACTCAGGGTGCCTAAGGAGCACACCCCCTCCTTCCGGTCTGCTCATGGGAGCCCTGCTTTCTCACTATTACCTCTCTGCCAGGACTTCCAGGGGGCTGGCTCCCAGAGACCAACTTCGTACCATCCAGGCAGAGTCCATAGCAGCTAGGAAGCCCCGGGCTATTCCTGTTCCCATTGGCCAGAAAGGCTATGAACAAGACATAAGACAGGGTTAAAATCATCATCTTTTAAGAGGGAGGCTAAAGAACAAAGGAAGAATGTGCTAATGACAGTCAAATGTGGCTACTGTTTAGACGCTGGACTTTTATTTCGCACATTGGGAGAGGGAAAGTCAATATAGTCACAGGGTTTGCACTCTTACCAAGCCTTGGCCCCCGCAGCCTGTCATCCTTCCTCTCCTTGCTGCTGTGCTCCTCGGAGACAGCCTGCTCAGGCTGCCTGCACAGTCCTCACTGCCACCCCTCCTGGAAAGCACTGCTATACTGGTACTCACCTCTAGGAGGCTGTCCCCAACCAGAGCCACTAGTAACTGGTGCCCGTTCTGCTCCCGTACCAAAGCAGCATTCTCAGAGGCGTACATGCACGTGAAATCAAACATGGCCACGTCAGGCTGCCCATAATGATTGATGGCAAAGTCCAGGGAAGGCAGTTGCTGCTGGGTGGAGAAGTCTGCTGCCTCCCGGGCGTAGTTCAGCAGAGCCTCCTGGTCCACGTTCTCCCGGGAAAGCAAGAGTTCAGTGTCGGCATAGTCCTGGCCAGAGGGAGAAGATTCACAGGATGGAACAGCCCAGGCAGGGACAGACTGGCAAGGCCAGCCAGGACCTTGCAATATATGGCAGATGTGACCTAGTTTCACAGCTCTCTCAGTCCAAAAACCAAATCTTTCACACAGATTAAAAAAAAAACTACAAGGCTATTTTTACATAGATTTTGCTGCCTAAAATCAGTCCTAGCCTCCCACTTACTTGGAGCAAGTCACTGTTGCTAGACTTTGGCCAATCTACTTTGCAGAGTTGTTCCAATATCAAAACCATGCACATGATGGTACTCTACAAACTGAAAGGGCACTTAATGGTTTATACCTACCAAACTTCTATAACCATTATCTTTTGGTAGTGGGTAACTTTTGGCAGCTGGGACCACATGAAACAGCCTTGGATGGCTCTCGTACCCTAAAGAACCTGAAAACTATGCCAAAAGGATACAGAGCCAGGCATGGTGACGCACACCTGTGATCGCAGTACTGGGGTGAGGCAGGAGGATCACCATGAGTTCAGGGCTACACATTAAGTCCAAGGCCAGCCTGAACTACACAGTAAGATTCTGTCTCAGAAAAGAAAAATACAGAGAAAATATGAGAGAGAGAAAGACAGTAAGTCGAGAAAGATGTAAAGGAATACACTGAAAGTGGAACAAAGGTTTTCAAATCATATAAAAGATTCTACAAGCCAGGCGTGGTTGCTCACGCCTGTAATCCCAGCACTCGGGAGGCAGAGACAGGCGGATTGCTGAGTTCGAGGCTTGCCTGGGCTACATAGTGAGCTCAGAGCCAGCCCGAACTATAAAGCGAGACCCTGTCTCAAAAAAAAAAAAAAAAAAAGATTCTACAAGGCTACATGGAACTCATCAATGAAGAAAAAAAAGATAAGAGAAAAAGGGCTTTCAGTGAACACAGGGGCATATGTTTGTAATCCCTGAACTCAGAAGGCTGAGGCAGGAGCAATGTCACAAATTTGAGGCCAGCCTAGGCTACATACATATAGAGTTCAAGGTGAAGCCCTGTCTGGGGGGTGCTTTCCACGTAAGGGATTGCAAAACTCCTTTTCGGTTTTGGACGTTCCTGCACACTGAGCTAAGCCTTTGTTCCTCTAAGTGAGGCCTGTGGTGCCAAGTGCCATTCACAGTACTTTCAGCTGCAACTACAAGATGTCAAAAGCCAAAACACAAACACTCATGTTGGTCCTGGAAATACTGTTTGTTTAACATTAAATGCCCACAATGGTTTTAGAATTTAGCTGTACACACAGAAGGCACTGCCCTTGCCCTGTAGAAAAATAAATGAAGGGTAAAAGCAATTCAAACTTTGGCATTCTAAATTGCTCTTATCTAATTTTGATGGGTAAACCACTGCTCCACCCAGATAGCAGACTTAAGTCTTAGTGAGAAGGCTTTCCAGGCTAGATCTTAGTGACAGCAATGGAAAGCAGCACATAATGAACAAACCCACTTTATGAAGCAGCCAGCCAAATGCATCTAGCTTTTGTTTTTGTAGAATGGGCTAAACAAACTGCTTTGTCCTGTTGCTCCCGTCATGTGTACAGGACCTCTGTGCTGAGGGAGAGAGACACGGGTTCATGGGTAGAAAGGGGACCTCTGTGGCAGCACGTGCTCCTCTGCTTGCTCCCCGCTCTGCTCTCAGATAAGGCAACAGTGTGACTCAGACTAATGGGACTCAGACCAAAAGATGGCTTATTATGTTGCAGACAAAGGGCTCGCTGAGGATCACATCTGATGGTTCTGTCTCATCTCATGGGAACAGAAATTCTCACACTCGGACCAGTGAAACTTGAACCCCTTTCCTGAAGGAGCCACCCATCCTGTGATTCTCTGACTTCAGAACAGCATCCCAGAGTGTATCATACAACTAATCACCCAGAAATGGCTGGCATGAACCTGGTTGAGCATGAAGACCAGGTCCCTGTGGTTGAGTCGGAAAGACCTCTGGACCTCTGACAATAAAATTAACAGTTCAACTAAAGCCACTGTCTGGCTGCTGTAAAAAGCAAGTGTTGCTTCTCACTCTAATTCTCTTCCCTCTGTCACCTCCACCTAATAGAGGATCTCCTCACCAATCATTAATTGGTCACATATGAAATCCACTAGCCCCACAAACAGAGTCACCTAAAATTACACTGAATATTTATATATGAAATACTGGAATCTTGCTTTGAAATAATACAATGGTAGGAGGGGGAGTGGGTTGGGGGTTTCAGTGAGACATTACTGGCCATGTTGATAACTGTTAAAGCTGGGTGATGGGCACAAAATTTCTTTAAACTTCTCTCTACTTCTTTTTACATTTGCAATTAGAATAACAGTATATAAATATTTTTAAAACAATAAATATTTTTCAAAATTATACTAAATAAAAGCAGCAGTTTCCAGCTATGTTCAGAGCTTATTCTCATTTCCTTGCAGGAAAAACCCATCAGATAATAAATCTCTTTCTCTTGGTGAGTGCAATTCAACAAACAAGTGGCTTGAAAGAAATCCATTGCTCACATGCAGTATCACCCCTTTGTCCAGTAAACTCTGCTTTTTGGCTGTCATAACGAAATAGTGCGTGTCATCTTTGTAGTAAACGATGTTCTCCAAGTCAATACCTATAAACAGAAAACAATTGTGTAAGTCTGCTGACATTAGAGGACTAGGGCAGTCAGAAGGCTATACTTGGGTCTACGGAGATACAGTTGGAAAACTCCATGCAGGAAGGATGTCTATGCTCAGATTCTAATTTCTGAGCTATTCAGTTCACAAGGACAAGGGGAGCTTTGTTTCTTTTTGTTCTGCTTTATAATTTACTCAATATCTTAAGTTATCCAGAAATTGCATGATAAAAAGTAAATAAAATTATATGCTGGGAAAACCAAAAGCAAGATTAACCTCTAGAAGTTATGGATTGTTAACAGGTTAAGGCTCTTCGATAGTCATCAAAGAAGCTAGAGAACTTGTTCATTATCTTTTTTTTTTTTTTGCTTTTTGAGACAGGGTCTCAGGTTGTAGTTCAGGCTGGCCCTGAGCTCACTATGGTGCCCAGGCAAGCCGCTGTGAACTCAGCAATCCTCCTGTCTCTGCCTCCTGAGTGCTGGGATTACAGGCATGAGCTACCACGTCCGGCATTGTGGTATGCGGTGTTGATTGTTGGTGGGCGTGTCTCCATGCCCAGCATTATATGTGGTTACCGGGGTTCGAACTCAGGTCCTTCCGCTTGCGAGGCAGGCGCTGGAACCACTGAGCTAACCCTCCAGCCCCACTTGTTCATTATCTTAAGACCAGGATAGATTAATGGAAAGAAATCAAATGAAAGAAAACAGAAGATACACTTTTTCATGTGTCTAAATACCTATTTAAAAGTTACTACAGAACAATCTCCCCTCACCTTCTCCCTAGGAATAGGGATTAAACACAGGGTCTTGCACACATTAGCCAAGCACTCTGCCACTGAGCCAGACCCCCGTGCCCACACAGCAATCCCACTGCCATTCGGTTACTTTTGAGCTCAAATTGGAATTCAGTAGTAACACCACACACTTAATACCTGAAGTCAGGTTCCCAATAAAACAAGAAAGCTACACGAGGCAGCTTGCTACATCTAGAACCATAATGTAGCATCTCAGTGTAGGGGTAAGGAGCTGCAGCTGAGTTTGCAGAAGACAGAACATTTAAAAACAAGTCAGCAAAGAATAAATAAAAACTTAGAGCAGCCCAAGCAGTGTAGTGAGCGCTAAGAATACTAGAGCAAGACACGGATGGTGGGGAAACATGCTGAGAATAAAGCTTGAGAGTAAAGAAAGAACAGGGCAGCCAACTCTGCGGTATCACTGACACTCCCCACCCCACCCAGCTCCCAGGAGCAAAGGAGCAAGTGGCTACTCCTGGGTCTTTCCTCAGTGCTTCAGAGGCATCAACACCAACCTGTGGCTTCTCGCAGTTCCTGGAAAAACTTTTGGTTGAATATAAAGGCCACGCCACTGATCTCTTCTACTTTGGCTTCTGCAGTTGTATTTCGATTAATAAAATTTGCTGTAATGGCAATGGCTAGTTTGCCACGGAATTCTTTTCGACGAAAACCTGGAGCAACAGAAATGATAAAGAGGTGGGAACAGTGAGCTGGAGAAGGAAGACTGTTTCCAGTGAGGAGGTTGCTGATGAAGATACTAGGGAGAGTGGGGGTATTAGTCAGTGGATTTTAGGGCAGTTTTTCACCATTTTCAAAAAAAAGCTGCTTTCCTACCAAAGAATATAAGAATTCAGCAATGAAGTAAAAATCTGCCACATGTTAACTAAGCATGTGAAATCTGACTGAGCAGAATATCAGTTAGTGCAGGGGAGTCCATTTGAAAAGGCAGGGAAGGGCTTGAGTCAGCTTATGAACACACAGGTGAGATCCTACAGGATCCAACCCTTTCAAATACAGCTGATCTCCTAAAGAGCAGCACTGTCTGGAGGAAGGCCAGATGCCACTCACTTAAAACAGGTATCACAGGTGCACATTCGTAGGGGTATGGACTCAGAGACTGGTCAGCCTCCACTCCGCTAATACACCAAAAAGAGCACAAACTAGTACCTTCCAAGGTGTTCCTACGGCCATCTCCACCAATGATCACTTCAAATTCAAACTCAGACACAGGATGAGTTTTGGGGTGCACCAGTGCTCGCCAACCTATCCCTGTAAGCCAATGGCAAAATGAATATCATCACCAGCATCATCTCTCATACTCAGGAATACAGACTGTACCAAATCGCAAGGCAAAAATATAAGACAGCAAGAAGGTTTGCAGAGAGCTCACACTTTTTTCCACCTTCTGATTCTCATAATACAAATGTGTACAGTCTAATACTAGATCATGAAATCAAAAGTCCTCAAAAGCACACAGCATATGAACAAAAAGCCCCTTTAATTCATTCTCAAAACCACATATAGATTCTTCTCATTTTCTCCCTTGTACTCATCTTTGATCACCCATCCAGTGCCCTTTTATGCCTTCTTCATTTGTTTAATCCAACTTACGTTCATTCTCTTGGTCCTCAGGAGGCTGTACAAGTCCTTGGAATTCCACATTGACATGGATTTCGATGCCTAAGATCAAGGCTACTTTCAAAAGTATTAGCTGGAGCTGGCGGATACCTGGGTGAATACAAAGACAGGTTTGGCCAGGGCACATGGAACAGATGCCTGTCAGTGGTCACTCTTTAGGCTCCTATCCAACTTGTTCATAGTCTATTCAGGCTTTCAGAACCATTTTTATGGGCTGGGCTGGGCTGTAGCTCAGTGGCAGAGCTCTGTCCTGGAGTGTGCCAGACCCTGGGCTCAATCTCCAGCACTGGATTTGGGGTGTGGGGTGCAGAAATAAAGCCATACACTGAAGTCTTTCATAGCTGGAGACATTTTCCAAGTCATGATCTAACTACTTCTTTTTAAGAGTAAATGATGCAACCCAGTAGAAGAGATTTAAAGACTCATGCAAGTACTCTCTCATTTCTTGAGTGCAGTGCTCTAAACCCAAAATTCAGAGACACATGTGACTGTGGTGAACAGGAGACTCCCTTCTGTTTTCCCCAACCCTGTAAGAGCTGCCAGTATCAGCAGTAGCTACAGTGCTCACAGGACACAGTCCCTGCTGCAAGACACAGGGAGGCAGCCTGTGGCACATGTTCTATAGCTCCACACAATGCTGCTGCATTGTTTTCACCCTATCACTCTTGAATGCCAACCTCAGTGTCCTTAATTTCATTCGCTTTTACCAAGTGAGTAAGGAAAGTCATAATCCTACCATTCCCCCTCCTCCCTCCCACTGTCTAGTGGCCCAAAGTCACTAAGACTCTCGCTTACTGTCAGAGTGAGATTTACATTTATTCAATGTTCAGTGAGTCCTCCCTGGTGCCAGGCATGGCAGCAACACCAAGGACACAGAGCTAGAAATCTAGTTCCTGATGTAAGATCCTCTCAGTCCCAAAATAAATTTTACCATGCACAGGAGAGATAAACAGTGTGAATTAGTGACTCTCAGTTTTCTCTTAAGGCCCAGTGTACCTGTGTCTACCAAAACTGACCTGCCAGGAGCACATGCACACCCTTCCCTGCCATCTTGGTTATTTTCTTCAGCTTGCCACAACCACCTCCCTTCCTCTGACTCACAGTCCCAAAGACTCATTAAGTTGTATGCTAGCATGCATTTTATTTCTGCAACAACTCTGAGTTCCAAGATGCTTCACAAATTATAGCCTGGCAGATGGGCAGAGCACTTCCTCTGCCAGTGGAATGTGGCAGCTGTCAGCCAGGGCCTAATAAATGGGCACAACCACTTCACACAGCAAAAAGTCCAGTGGTTGAATGTATTCACAGAACGCATCTGGAGGAGCTTAGTGCAAAGGCTTCTTGACAAAACTTAGCTGGAATCATTAATGATAATCAATTTTTAAAAAGCAGAAAAGACTTCATAATACAGACTGAACTGTATTTCAGATAGGCCACTTACAGCCATGAAAGTGAACTCCCTGACTGCATTAACTTTTATTCACCTGTTTCAGAAAAATACCAGCCCCAAGCGAGCTTGGGGATGGCATGAAGATAGCCAGAGCTGTTCCAGCTGCCAACCTTACAGGACTCACCTAACCAGATGAACCCTGCAACTGATCCGCCATTCACAATCAGGCTTGGGCTCTGCTTCTCCTGCAGGTGTGGTTTCCCAGGGCTGCATCCGCACAGCATTTGCTCTCACACCAACAGAGCACATGCAAGGTCACACTGCAGAGAGCCACTGCCCGTATACTTCTTCCCCCGAACTGTTTCCCAAAGCCTGGTCCCCTTCTGCCCACACACTGGGTACTTATGCAGAGTCTATGACCCAACTCAAGACATCCCTAAGCCACACTCCCAGCACAGGGCACACACTTGTAGCCCAGAGTCCCACATTATAGAACCACCAGTGGTGGCTATTTTGACTCCAAGCAAAGGGTGAGTGCTACGTGATAGATACCAATGAGATCAGAACAAATGAGGCCGTTGAGTAGGAATTCACCACATAACTGGCCTGTCTCCTGTCTACTGAGCAAGTGCACAGGGTGGAATACCACAGGAAAGCTGGCATTACTCACTGATATGGTCGATGGCTCCAGCACAGAACTTGCCATAGAACTTTTTGGCACCCAGACCTCGCAGATCATGAATGGTGAAGGGCCAGAGATGCAGGACATTGTTGCGGGAAAAGGCATCTCGCTTCTCAATAACAACGACCTTGGCTCCCAATAAGGACAAGTCAATGGCTGTGCGGAGACCACAGGGGCCAGCTCCAATGATGAGACACTGAAAAACACAGCTGCTTTCAGGCAAAATGCCAAATTCCTCAAAACATGTTTCTAGAGAAGTGTCATGATTGCCTAAGCATCAACCCCAAAAGCCCCCAACCAGAGCTATTCTGCCCTCTCCCACAAAACCTTCAAACCTGCCTTAGTCCCAGCAGAGCACCTTCAGTGACTTGAAGGAAGAGTTCATGGTTGCTCTGGGTGAAGACTGAACTGTGGGAACTACATTTAAGATAGCCTGTGGGACCCCTCGGTCTGCTGTGTCACCTTAAATGGGTCATCATCCCAACAAATGACATGAAAACCACCTGTCACCTTGTATCAACAGACAAGCTTCAAGTCCTATAATACTTCTACCACCCAAATGACTGTCAGAGGGTAACTCTTAAGGCCCATTTTCATGTGCTATAAAGAGTTCTAAAGCCATCATTTCTAGACCAAAAGCCCAAGGAAATGCTCTTGAAAATGGGGCTCTAATACTCACACTAAGGCTGGACACCGAATGGAACCAGACTGCAGTATAAGTACAAAAAGAAAACAAGCAACATTTTTGGCTTTGCATTCCTTTTTTATTTTTTGAGACAGAGTCTTGCTTTGTAGTTCAGCCTGACCCTGAGCTCACTATGTAGCCCAGGCAAGACTTGAACTCAGCAATACTCCTGCTTCTACCTTCTGAGTGCTGGGATTATAGGCATGAGCCACCACGTCCCACACTGTGGTGTGTGGCACTGACTGCTGTAATTACAGGTGTGAGTCACCGTGTCCAGCACTGTGATATGTGGTACCGGGGATCACACGTGGGACTTTGTGCTTGTGAGGCAGATGCAGGAACTACTAAGCCAAATCTCCAGCCTTTCCTTCTATTCTTTTTTTTTTTGAGACAGGGTCTCGCTTTGTAGTTCAGGCTGGCTCTGAGCTCACTATGGAGTCCAGGCAAGCTTCGAACTCAGCAATCCTCCTGTCTCTGCCGCCCGAGTGCTGGGATTACAGGCGTGAGCCACCACGCCCGGCATTTTTCCTTCTATTCTTAATGAAGCCCAGTACTCACTTTTTTTTTTTTTTTTTTAGACAGGGTCTCACTTTGTAGTTCAGGCTGGCCCTAAGCTCACTATGTAGCCCAGGCAAGCCTTGAACTCAGCAATCCTCCTGCCTCTGCCTCCCAAGTGCTGGGATTACAGATGTGAGCCACCATGCCCAGCATTACTGAAGGTGGTACTGACTGCTGGTGGGCATGAATCACCATGCCTGGTACTGTTGTATGGTTACCAGGACCAAACTCAGGACCTTGTGCTTGCTAGGCAGGCACCAGAATGACTGAGCCAAATCTCTGACCCCTCCCAGTACTCACTCTTAAAGGTCATGCCCCTAAAGTTCCTGGATATTGCTGATGAATAGCTATTCAAATAAAAACCCACTGGAGGGCCAGAGATTTAGCTCAGGTGATTCCGGCACCTGCCTCATAAGCGCAAGGTCCTGAGTTTAATCCTGGTAACCATATACAATGCTGGGCATGGTGACTCACACCCACCAGCAATTAATACCACATACCACAGTGCTGGGCGTGGTGGCTCACGCCTGTAATCCCAGCACTCGGGAGGCAGAGACAGGAGATTGCTGAGTTCGAGGCTTGCCTGGGCTACATAGTGAACTCAGGGCCAGCCTGAACTACAAAGTGAGACCCTGTCTCAAAAAAAAAACAAACACTGGAGTGGGTCTCTGGGTACCCACAAAGGGCAATTTAATGCTTGTAAAAAGACAAAATAATAGCTCCAAAGTCATTTGCAAATTTGTTGTCTTGCTGGCTTCTCCCAACATCTCAGAGAAGATGTTCTTATAAGAAGAGGCCCAGCCGGGCGTGGTGGCTCACGCCTGTAATCCCAGCACTCGGGAGGCAGAGACAGGAGGATTGCTGAGTTCGAGGCTTGCCTGGGCCTACAAAGTGAGCTCAGGGCCAGCCTGAACTACAAAGCAAGACCCTCTCTCAAAAAAAAAAAAAAAAGAAGAGGCCCAGGATATGTATTTTCTTTTCTACACCTTCCTATCTACCCCTACACAGGTAAATGTACACCTCAGGTCTCTGCAGCAGCCTGTATCATAGAAACCCTATTTCTCTACACTGTGAAGAAAGCAGCAGAAACAATTCAGTTCACAAGGTTTTTGCTTATGAACCAAACCAGAGTTTTGGGATACAGAATAAGAGATGGTCTGAAGCTTGTGGTAAATCCTTACCAGGGACCAAGCATGTGAAGAACCATGCTCAGTGAGGACACTAACAAGGCCTCACTGTGTCCTTGCTAAGCTATGTGCACCCTCATAGTGCAACCTAACAGTGCAAGGTTCTAAACAGAGCTCTGGCAAAACATGTTTCTATTCATCTGCCTTCCAGGGTCTCCTTTTAATAGCTGAAACTTTATTTAACATGTAAATACACAGAATATGCTCAGATAAATCTGGCACGTGAATGTCAAATGAACACAAGTAAAAGATCCACAAAGTTTCCATGAGGTCCAAGTTTAACTTCCTAGGCTAGCTTATCTACAGACTCTGCCTGGTTCTCATTCAGTCTACCTCCACTCAATTCTTCTTATTCTTCCTTAATTTTTTTGGTTTGTTTTTGTTTTCATTATTTCTTGAGACCAAGTCTCACTATGTATCCCAGGCTGGCCTTGAACTCATGGCCGTTCTCCTGCCTCAGCCTCTCAAATGCTGGGATCACAGACATGCATGATCATGCCCAGCTCACTCAATCCTTCTTACTGGCACTGTTTAAATCTTCATGCCCGTGAACCCGGATGCAAGAGCAGCTGAGCTCCTACCTTGGTGTTAGTGCACGCTTTTCCCTTTTTGTAGTCTTTGTGACTCCCCCGTTTGTCCAACTTTGCCCAGAGGGCTTTGGCCTTCCAGTAGTTGAGTTTGGACTTGAGCTTGTGGTAGAAGGAGCGGTAGTCCTTGGGCTTCAGCTCCAGGTGGTCGCAGAGCTCTTGGAAGGCCTTGAGCGTTCCCTTGCATGTGGTAGCCTGGACGAACCGGTCAAAGAGGACGTGAGCGGGGTTCACCGTCTCGTGCTTACTGTCCTCCATGCTCCCCCACTCTCAGCACCCCCAAGTGAGGGGGTGGTGGGTTGGCTGCTGACCGCCCAACACTGTCACCTTATCCTAACAGAAAGAAAGAAAAGAGAGAAATACTCAGCATTTCTGGGTCTAGGTGACATACTCTTTTCCAAAGCAGAGTCACCAAGCGGTCACACTCATCCATTTAACAGATGTCCACTGCAAGACGCCAGGCCCTACCCAGGACACCAGGGTGGCCACAGAAACGAGACAATCCACTGCTTCCAAGGACCTGAGGGTGCAGGGGATCAGACTGAAACACAAACACAAGTGCCACAAGACAGAGGCACAGAAGAGAAACTAAGTCACAGGAAGGCAGGGTGTGCCGCTGAGGAGACTGCAGAGTCCTTCAGGAAAACATGTATCAGCCGGGCAGGAAGAAGGGAAGGACACGGGAAGGAAAGTAACAGGCAGGCTTGTGAGACGCGATGACACATCAGAGTGAATGACTCCGGGGTTCTGGGAAATGATGCAGCCAAGCACTCAGGTGCAAGGTGGGGTGCGGGGCCCTTCTCCGCCTGCCTCGCTCCTCAGGTAGGGAAGTTCACACATGAAGGTTGGGGGGTCGGCACACACGCCAGCTCCGGGAGCTGTCGCCACTGTGAGTGTAGCAGAACTCCCGAAAGCAGGCAAGAGCACGCTGGGAGAGAAGTCATGGCCGGGAGGGTGAGACAGAGAAGCAACAACCTGAAAGACGCTAGAAAAAGGAGTGCCAGCAACAAGAGACAGAGTCTGAAGACAGGAAACAGCAGTATGAGAGGAGTCAAAGAAGCAGGAAGTGCAGATAAAAGTCAGCAGGGATTTAAAGACTCAAAAGCCCGTGAACTGGGGATGTAATCCTAGCATCCTGGGAGGCTGAGGTAGGAGGATGGCAAAAAGAAGGGAGGGGAGAAAAGGAACCACTGGAGAGTAACAGCGACAGTGCTCACACCCTCCCCTTATCAGAAATGCTCGTACTTCTGTGTCCTGAGTGCCTGCTGAGCAGAGGCCCTTGTCTGTACCACATCTTAATTTATCATCACTTTTAGAACTATGTTTTGGAGGTGGCAGGAAAAGGGCCAAAGACCAAAGCCTAGAGCCTAGGATAGGGCCACGAAGTGGGCACTCTCATGGCCTGAGGCTATATAACCCCACAAAAGTCACTGCCTCGATCCTCCCTCGGGAAAATAAAGAGGAAAGAATGATGATCCCTGAAACTCTCTTCCAATTCCGAAGCCCTCCCAGTCTGGTCCTGAGGAAATTCTCTGGACTCCTTCCTGGTGCTCTAACTACAACCGTCCCCCCCAGCCTCCAATTTACCTCTGGTGTGGCAAATGAGACTGGACTGGAGCTTTGCTTTGAGGGGAACTTATTCTTGGGCCTGAGGGGAGACTGAGGGAATTACTTACACACTGTGTGGTGGGGTGTGTGTGTGTGTGTGTGTGTGTGTGTGTGCAAAATCAAATCCAATTTAAGGTTAGGAGAGGCCCCAAGTCGCAGCCAATGAGAAACCAGTCTTCAGGACAGGCAGCAAGCTCTGTGTGACGTGGACAAGACCCAGAATTCTTCACCAAAGCTCTGACTTTGGGCAAATCCCTTCGCAACAGAACTCACCATTGTGAAGCAGAAATATACTCTGCTTTTCTTTCTACTTTATCGTGGTATTAAATGATTACATTAAATCACCTGGAGACATGTTGTGAGCTTCACAATAGAAAGTAGTAGCTAAGGAACACATCCCTTTGTGTGCTACATGCCAACAGGCGCAATGCCTCTCAGGTACCGTGGGATGAGTCGGATAGTCGACTCTTACCTGAAACACACTGACTTGGCCTCTCATCTCAAAAATATTACTTGCTCGTCAACCCCTCCTGGCTCTGAACACTAGAAAGTACACTGCTAAAAAACATCCTTGTCCTGAAATCCATGTGGTTAAGAATCCAGTAAAAAATAGAAGTAGATGGCTGGAAATACGGTTCAGTGGTAGAGCACTTACCTTGTATGTGTGTTCCATCCCAGAACAAAGAGAATGGAGTGTGACACACTGGGGGCAAAAGCAGTGGGCTCTTGTGGCTGGAGATCTAGCTCAGTGGTTCCAGCACCTGCCTCGCAAGCGCAAAATCCTGAGTTCGATCCCTGATAATCACATACAACAATGCTGGGCGTGGTGACTCATGCCCACCAGCAATCAGTACCACACACCCACAGTGCCAGGCATGGTGGCTCACAGCTGTAATCCCAGCACTCGGGAGGCAGAGACAGGAGGATTGCTGAGTTCGAGGCTTGCCTGGGCTACATAGTGAGCTGAGGGCCAGACTGAACTACAAACAAAGCGAGACCCTATCTCAAAAAAAAAAAAAAAAAAAAGGCTCTTGTAGAGGTGGGAAAAACTAGATGAACTTATGCAAAAAAGAAAGGGTGACCAGTAACAACCAATGACTGTAAACAAAGATTCCAGGCAGCATTTGCTACTTCAAGGCCTTTGGCCTTGTGCTGTCTGTGTGCAGATCCCCCTGGGGCAGATGGCACTGGGCCATCCTGAGTCCACATTCTCTACCTGTATTTACACTCAGCCCCAACTTCACCATGGTCACAGTGAACACTCTGGAAAACTGAACACACCTGTCTGGTCCACCTCATGTCAAGGAAGAAAATGCTTTTCCTTTGTTCCTAAGCAGCAACTGCCTCCGACTTCCAGAGGATTCAGAGTACTGGGAATAATGACATTTCTGTTCAATCTGCCTCATTCAAGATCCCACACCACATCTATCCAAAAGTCTCTCCCCAGTCCAAATACCTGCCTTGTGGTCCTACCTCCCCCTTCAAAGATCCCTCAGGCATTTAATTCTAAAAAAAAGTTCTGGTGTGCATGCTAATATTCCCTTGGCTGGTTTTGGCCCACTCTGAAATAAATCTTCATTGCTACCTACTACAGAGAAATTCCAGATCAACTCCCACCATGGACAAATGTCTTCATTAGTAACTATGCCCATCTTCCTGATGATGTAAAGCACTTTTAAATTAACAGGTTTTTATGTGGATATAAAGTATTTTAAATTAATAGGTTTCAGCTCCAGCTGAAAGTAACAGGCAAGTATTAGGTGCCCAGGCTAAGGATCATAACCTGCAGGGCACTAATGACAACAGATACACACAGGCAGGCTGGTTCCTGACACAATGCCACAGGCACCCAAGGTAAGACTACACGAGGCTGAGTCCCTTGGGCTGCCTCACTTTTCCTCCTTTGCGAGCCAGATGACCGCAGTGGGAAGACAAGTTGAGCGTGTCCAGCACTGTGCTGTGGCAGAGCCACAAGGTGCCTGGCTCATCTGCAAGACGACTTTACCCAACGGTCTGACG
Organism: Thryonomys swinderianus; assembly: GCA_004025085.1. Lineage (NCBI taxonomy): Eukaryota > Metazoa > Chordata > Mammalia > Rodentia > Thryonomyidae > Thryonomys > Thryonomys swinderianus. Next base: position 42,955 of record PVIC010000985.1, on the reverse strand, counting down.
CACTCTGAGAGCAGCCGGGCAGATGGCAAAGGGCCATTCCTGTGATTGCCCTGTCTCCCAAGGACAAAGCCATCTCCTTCTGATCTCTTCTCCTGGCCTAGCCCTATGTACTGTTCAGCACAGTATCTTGGAAAAATCAGCATTCGTAATCACAAGAACACAGAGACCAGGAAGCCTAGCCATAAGGAGCCAGAAATCTCTAGGAGGGAAAATCCAAAGTGTGGGTGGGATAAAGGGCTCTGGGAAGTGAGGAGCCAGAGGAGGGAAGAGAAAGAATGGCGGGACCAGGCTTCCAGAGCATCTGCAGTTCCTGCTGGCTGCATGTTTCGTCTCGTGGCAGCTGACTGCTGACTCAGGCGCTCTGCACATTCCTTGGCTGTGGGGGAAAGTGCCAGGAGACAGACGGCCCAGGAAGCACAACAGGAGCAGGGTTCATGCTTCTATTTACAGCAAGAGTAAAGGTTGCCCCTGACTCACGGCTGCTATGTGAACACTCAAACGCTAGCTCTTAGAATAAGTGAGTGGTTGTTTGGAAGTTAGGAAAGAGAATTATCTTTAAAACGCAGAAACAAAAGCAACAGTAAGAATCATACGTCGAGAGTACAGGACCGGAGTGACTTTAGCTGCTCTTGCTCTCTTGGCCCTGCACCGTTACTAGGTCAGCAGGTATGCAAACTCCTAGATCTTAAAGAGGAACCTACGGACTGCTTTTTCCCAGCCCATGCAGCAAGAGATGCCTCGGGTGTGCGCAGCCCACAGAAGCAGGTGCGTAGCAATGCTTGTTTTGGAATACTATTAGGAGGAAACTGAGGAAAATAAACTTCATATTACTCAGCTTCCCTCATGCTTTGCTGCAGAAATAGGGACCCAAATCACAAAGTGCCTTGAGCTCCTGGCCGGCCAGGCTGCTGGTGTCTACAGAGGAGGACACTGACAAGCTGACTGAAGGGAAGCCTCTCTGACTGGCACTCCTATCACCTCTAACTCCGCTTCTCAATTCCAGTATCTCTTACAGCTCTGAGCTGAGGTTCTGTGTACCTTAGAAGTGAGCTCAAAATAGCACTAAAACAGTCTTCCTGATGGATTCCCCTTTTTCATCTCAATTTTTGTTCCACTGAGGTAAAATACACATACAATAAAATCCCTACCTTAACCATTTTGCTTGAGATAGTGTTTTACTTAACACTCAGCCTGGCCTTGAGCTCCTGGTCTCCAGTGATTCTTCTGTCTCAGCCTCCTGAGTAGCTAGAGCTACAGGGACACATCACTGTGCTTGGCCCGGCTTAGTGCTACTAACCAGTCCTAACTGTGCCACCGCCACTGCCAACTCTCTCTGAACCTCAGCATTCATACTCAAGGACAACATCTCCCCATTTCCCCTCTGCTACCCTTTGGCAACCACTGTTCTGTCTCTACATATTTACTATTCTAAGTATATCACATAAATGGAATCATAAAATCACTTGTCTTTTATGACTGGCTTACTCAGTTTAACACAGCGTCCTCAAGGTTTATGCATATTGTAGCACATTAAGTATCACTTAACCTTAAAGAAAATTCCACAATGTTATGTATATGCCACATTTTCCTTCAGTTCAGCTTAGTTTGCGTCTACATGTTAGCTGCATAAATACTGCTATGAACGTGACTCTACAAATCTGAGATTCTATTTTTAACTTTATATACACTGTATACCCCAAATTGGGATTCTTGGATCATAAAATAGCTCTTGTTTTATTTTTCTGAGGACCATCCATACTGTCTTCCACGGTGACTTCACTGTTTTACATTCCTGCCAACAGCAGCAAGGAACCTCACTAGTACTTATTTCCTGAATTTTTCCTTAGTATTATTTGTTGATAATGGCTGTCCTAATGGGTGGCGTTCCATTGTCTTGATTTATATTTCACTAATAATCAGTGGTATTCAACATCTTTTCATTGCTTGTTTGGCTGTATCTTCTTTTTTCTTTCTTTTTTTTTTTTTTTTTGAGACAGGGTCTTGCTTTGTAGTTCAGGCTGGCTCTGAGCTCACTATGTAGCCTAGGCAAGCCTTGAACTCAGCAATCCTCCTGTCTCTGCCTCCCAAGTGCTGGGATTACAGGTGTGAGCCACCATGCCTGGCACTGTGGTATGTGGTATTGATTGCTGGTGGGCATGAGTCTCCACGCCCAGCATTGTATGTGGTTACCAGGGATCGAACTCAGGATATTGCGGTTGCGAGGCAGGTGCTGGAACCACTGAGCTAACCCTCTGGCCCTGGCTGTATCTTCTTTTAAGAAATGTCTAGTCAAGCTTTCATCCATTCTTTAATTCTAAATTTTTGTTCTTGCTGAGTTTTAGGCATTTTGTTTATTTACTTAGTTGTTTTCTTTGAGACACGGTCTTGCCTTGTAGTTCAGGCTGGCCTCGAACTTACCATGATCCCTCTGCCTCACTCTCCCAAGTGCTAAAATTACAGGCAAGTGCTGCTGTGCCCAGCAGGGTTTTTTTTTTTTTTAGTTTATTCTGGATATTATTCTCTTATCAGATATACGATTAACAAATTATTTCTCCCCGTCTATGGGTCACCCTGTAGATATTATCTTTTGATGAACAAAATTATTTAAATTTACATAAAGTCCAACTTGTCTATTTTTCTTTTGTTTCTTTGGTGTCATATCAAAGAAACCTCTGCTAAACCCAACACTGTAAAAATTCTATCCTATATTTTCTTCTAAAAGTTAGTTTTAAAATGCTGGATGTGGTGGCTCACGCCTGTAATCCCAGCACTCGGGAGGCAGAGAAAGGAGGATTGCTGAGTTCACAGCGGCTTGCCTGGGCACCATAGTGAGCTCAGGGCCAGCCTGAACTACAAAGCGAGACCCTGTCTCAAAAAGCAAAAAAAAAAAAAAAAAAGTTAGTTTTAAGCTTTTCATCTGGGGTTAATTTTTGTCTTAGATAAAAGGTTCAAATTCACCCTTTCACATGTGGCTAACCAGTGCTCCCAGTGCCATTCGATGTAAAGCCTCCTTTTCCACTGACAGTTCCTAAACCTCCTATCAAAAAACACTTAATCGTATGGCTGAGGATACAGTTCTGGGCTCTCTATTTACTGGTCTATCTATTCTTCTTTATACCAGCATCACACTGTCCTGATTACTGTATCTCCGTTTTTGAAATCAGGAAGCATGAGTCCTCCAAGCTCTGTCCTCCTTTGTAAAGGTTGTTATGGTTTTTTGGGGTCCCTTGAGAGTCTATATGAATTAAAATGGGGTTTTTATTTGCAACAACAAAACAAACTGGAATTTTGATAGGGGTTGCTCTAAATCTAGATTATTTGGGCAAATATAGATATCTCAAGTCTGCCAATGCACATGGAATGTGTTCTCTTTTATGTTTAATTTCTTACACTATCGTTTTGTAGTTTTTACTATACAAGTCTTTTGTCTCCGTAATTAATTCCCAAGTATTTTATTCTTTTTGATGCTATTAGAAATGGAATTGTTTTCAGAATTTCCTTTGCAGGCTGTTCAGTGTGAGTGTATAGAAATGCAACTGACTGGGCCGGAGGGTTAACTCAGTGGTTCTGGCGCCTGCCTCGCAAGTGCAAGGTCCTGAGTTCGATCCCTGGTAACCACATATAATGCTGGGCATGGAGACATGCCCACCAACAATCAACACCGCATACTACAATGCCGGACGTGGTGGCTCACGCCTGTAAACCCAGCACTCAAGAGGCAGAGACAGGAGGATTGCTGAGTTCGCGGGGGCTTGCCTGGGCACCATAGTGAGCTCAGGGCCAGCCTGAACTACAAAGCAAGACCCTGTCTCAAAAAGCAAAAAAAAAAAAGAAATGCAACTGATTTTTGTGTGTCAACTTTGTCCTGCCACTCTGTTCAGTTCCTATACTAGCTCCAATTTTTTTTTTTTTTTTTTTTTTT
>PVIC010000985.1:0-38933 GCA_004025085.1 Thryonomys swinderianus | reverse complement strand
CTCCACCACTGACCTATGTCCTCAGCCCTTGACTTAACTCTTGAGTATGACTTCTGCTGAGGATTTTCATATATGGCTTTGGAATAAAAATTTCAGCAATAAAAGGTGATAAATAGCTGATCTGTATCCAGAAATAGAGTGCTGACAGTTTTCGAAGGAAAGAAAAATGCTCCACAACTTTTTTTGTTCCACCGTAACTGGCCCAGTTTATTCCCTCTGGTGCAGAGGTGTAGTAATGGCACAGGAGGAAAGGCTAAGGACTGACTTCTGCCCATAAATTTCTGGCATGCTTAGTGTTAAAAAAGGTAGACACAATGCCTCCTTCAGCAATAATAACAGTACTGGGTAGTTTCTAGGCATCAGCTCTGTTCCTTATGTGATTTTCATCAATGCGGGGAAAGTGAAGTCTATTACCTCTGTTCTGCAGAGGGGGAAAATGCAGCTTAAAGTGTAAAGGTCAAAAAGCAAAAAGGAGCCAGGCGTGGTGGCTCACGCCTGTAATCCCAGCACTCGGGAGGCAGAGACAGGAGGATCGCTGAGTTCGAGGCTTGTCTGGGCTACATAGTGAGCTCAGGGCCAGCCTGAACTGCAAAGCAAGACCCTGTCTCAAAAAAAGAAAAAGCAAAAAGGAATTAGTGCAGTTGTATTTTAGATTCAGATTTGCCTACTTGGAGCCTAAATCTTCAACCACTGTAAAAAAAAACAAACAGGGCCAGAGATTTAGCTCAGTGGTTCCAGGCACCTGCCTAGCAAGTGTAAGGTCCCTGGCTCATCCCTGGTAACCACATTCAACAATACCAGGCGTGGTGACTCACACCGGTAATCCCCAGCACTCAGGAGGCAGAGGCAGGAGGATTACTGAGTTCAAGGCTTGCCTGGGCTGCATAGTGAGCTCAGGGCCAGCCTGAGCTACAAAGGGAGACCTTGTCTCAAAAACAAACAAAGACAAAACAAAACAAAAACACCTGGAAATACAGCTTGAGAAATAAGAGTGCATCAGAATGCATGCTCTCAGCCTCTCCTGCCTGCCTGAGGGAGCGGGAACCTGCATGCATGGATGGCTACGTCTGCTAGGACAACAGCTGCCCAGCTAGTGGTGGGTACGTAGTCTCAAGGACATATAGCAAGGACACACAACATGGGATTCTTTTTCCTCACACAATTTCTCACTGGATCAGCCCCTTCATAAATGGAAGCAGAAGCAGACTACTTTCAAGGAAATGCTTCCTATTGGCTGTCAGGAGACTAAAATAATCCCAACACAAGACTTATCAGTCTGCAGTCTTTGGCAGGCTCTAGCACCTCAACTAACAGCAACACTATCAAGGTTCTGATTACAAAGTAGTTTCTAATTGCATAGCACTACTCTGCCATAGGCAGTTGGGGAAGAAGGAGGGTGAACTTCAGCTACCTCTTCGCTACTGAGAATACACAGCTGAGTTATGATGAAACCACAAGACTAGCACCTCCTGTCCTGCAGGCCTGAGAACACTGCTATGATCCAGGCTGCGGGGCAGCAACCAGGGCTTTGAGCAGAGAGGAAGTGGAGAAATACAGGCAAAGGAGAACCCCGACAGAAGCCTTCTTCTCCCCACGGCCAGGTTCAGCCCTAAGTGCCCAGCTCCAAACATAGCTTGTGCCCAATGAAGCTCTGCTGAATCCAGGACAACCAAGTCGGCACTCCCCAGGCAGACCCCGGGCTGTGCAGAAGCCCCTGAGGGTCATGGCAGCCTCAGGCTGAGCACACCGTGGCTCTGGCAATCCAAAGATAAAAGACCTCACAAAGGTGATCACAGAGCTCTCAGAAAAAAAATACAGGGCCCCACAAAACACTCAGCGACGACACCATTACAAGTCTAACCTCCCAGCAGAAAACTGCATTCAAGACGTCCAAATGCTTTCCCAGCACACAGTTGACAAGAGTTTCACCCGGATGGTCTGTGGCTCTCAGCTGTCCAGCTTGCCTACTACCACCATCACGGGATGACAAACACACAAGGGTCTCGAGCAGGCAGCTTGCAAAAGATGCCTGGTAGCAGGATCCCACACTAGCCTCTCCCGACCATCCTGGGCACCTGAACAGCTCCAGGACAAGCAATTGTCTATATATTGAAGTAGTCTCTGCCATCTTTGAGCAGTTGGAAGTGTTAACCTCTCAATATTGACACAGAAGACCAAAATCTGCCCAGAGATTTTTTTTTTTTTGGAGACAGGGTCTCGCTTTGTAGTTCAGGCTGGCCCTGAGCTCACTATGTAGCCCAGGCAAGCCTCGAACTCAGTAATTCTCCTGCCTCTGCCTCCCAAGTGCTGGGATTACAGGCATGAGCCACCATGCCCAGCACTGTGGTATGTGGTATAGATTGCTGGTGGGTGTGAGTCACCACGCCCAGCATTGTAGTGGTTACTGGGATCAAACTCAGGACCTTGTGCTTGCGAGGCAGGCGCCGGAACCACTGAGCTAAATCTCCGGCCCTGCACAGAGATTTTTTTACCCAGTGATCCAAAATGTACCTCTTGGGGCTGGGGATGTAGCTCAGTGGCACTGTGCTCTGCCTGGCAGGGCGAGGTCCTGAGTTTGATCTCTGGTAACAAACAAAAAGCTGTACCACATGACACCTTCCAAGCATCTGCTATCTACATATGCTCCTTGGGCCTTCTCCTCTTTTGATGTGAGTTAGATTCTCCCCATTCTTAGCATTTTTCCATGGCTCCTGTCACTAATCAGTGCCTACACTTATCTCTGCTGCCTTACAAACCATCTGTGCTTCTGGCTGAGCCTGGCCCTGTGGAGAGTAAATACGTGAGATCAGTCTTGACCTGATGGAGAAGCTACAGGGATCCTGTGGCTCTCTAACCTGCAGGGAGCTATGTGGACCTCCAGCCTCTGATGCTGTAGGCCTCCCTATAACATCCCCTTGCACAATAATAAGGGAACCCATCTACCCAGATAGTCTCTCCAGCCCTGTGACTTTCTGTACACTAGGACTATGCAGACTGCTGAGGGCTCCCAAATATTTGTTTCCGCTCCCCTGAACTGGGTGTCATTAATCATTTATTTGACATTTCTACCAGGTGTTTCACAGGCATCTCAAATTTAATGTATATAAAACTAAGTTCCTAATTCTCACACTTGGCCCTAACCTGCTTCTTCCTAGTATTCCATATCTCACGATCAGCACTACCACCTACCCTGCTGTTCCATCTAAAAACCTTGGAATTACTCGCATATTCAGTTCTTCAGGAAATTTCACCTGTTCTATCTTCAAATCCAGTACAAATACAACCACTTCTCACCATCTCTTCTTTGCCTCCCTCCTCAATGCCACCGTTACCGCTCAGTTTAAATGACTGTAACGCTTCTTCCTTCCTCCTCTTCCCATGTCCTACTCCCAGAATATGTTCCACAAAGTTTGGAATACATGAGATCAGGACCTCATGCTTGCCAGGCAGAGTATAATGCCTCTGTTTGGAGTAGGCACTTACACATCTGTCAAGTAAGGGATCTGTCTGTCTCCACCACTTCCCACTAAGCCTGCAGGGCACAGGCAGACTGGCTCTCACCCTCCCACTCTCCCCCGAAGGTGGGTGGCACATGGCAGCTTGTTCACTGTCTTCAGTCTCTTTTCTCACACTGCCCTTTTCCAACTGCCTACAGGAGGAAGCACCTTGCTCCCCTGATACAATTCAGGGTCCATGTGTTAAAAGTTTGGCTCCCACCTTGGTACTATTGGGTGCTGGAGGCTTTAGGAGGTGGGGCCTCGTGGGAAGTCTTCAGGTGATTGGGGTACAACTTTGACATTCATCTTTTCTCCTTTAAGTTGTTGTTCTCAGGCATTTTGTCACAAAGACAAAAAGCTAAGTGACACTATCTCAGTCAGTCTAAGAGCAATGCAATGATCTACAAGGCCCTATAATTATGTTTCACAAACTTTTAGATCTTTTAGGTACTCCTTTATATGCTTAAAAACTGTTGAAGACTCAAAGCGCAATCAATATATTTAGTACAGGTAAAATTAAAACTGGGACAAAAAGGGCCCGAGATTTAGCACAGTGGCTCCAGTACTTGCCTTGCAAGTGCAAAGTCTCTGGTTCGATCCTGGTAACCACATACAACAATGCTGGTAACCACGTACAACAATACCACCAGCCATTAGTACCACACACCACAATGCCAGGTGTGGCGGCTCATGCCTGTAGTCCCTGAGGAGGCAGAGACAGGAGGATTTCGGAGTTTGAGGCTTGCCTGAGCTACATCGTGAGCTCAGAGCCACCCTGAACTACAATGGGAGACCCTGTCTCAAAAAAAAAAAACACCCCTAGGAAAAAAGATTTTCTTTTTGATTACATCACTAAAATAACAATCTCTTACATATTAATATAATTTGCATGTTCTACAAAAATAAACACCAATTACTTTCCAAAACCAAAAACTTTGTGTGAAGAGTTACACTGTTTTACACTTTAGCAAATCTCTGTAATGTCTGATTTAAGAGGACAGCTGTATTCTGGGATCTGCTTCTGCATTCCATCTGTTACGACATCACAGATCACAAGCCTCTAGGAAACATGAACAAACAAAAGGGGACAAAGAAGTAGCATCATCTCAGTACTTTTATGAAACTAATTTTGTACCAGGAATGGTGGTGTATGCCTGTAATCCCAGGCCCTGAGAGGCTGAGGCAGAACTGCAAATGTGAGGCCTGCTCAGGCAACTTAGACCTTGTTTCACATAAACAATTCAAAAAAGAGCTGGGCTATAGCTCAGGGTGAAGGCTCTGGGTTCAGTCTCTAGCAAAAGGAAAGCAGGAAGGCAGGGAGGCAGGGAGGGAGGAAGTAGGCAGGTAAGTGGGTGATGTGGCTTAGTGTGAAAGCCCTGGGTTCAATTCCCCGTACCACAACAATCAAACCCACAGACAAGGGCTGGGGAGGTAGTTCAGTGGTACAGTACTTGCCTAGACTGTGTGGAAAGTTCAATCTCTAAGACAACAGTAACAACAGAAATGTTCTGAACTGTGGGTACCCTAAAGAGTCTCCAGGAGCCTCTGAGACTTGCATCCCACACCCCTCACTCTTCACTCCTTCGCCTCCCTCTCCACTGTTGGCCTGACTCCTCCCCAGGAGCACACCAGTCTCCTGGCTGCTCCTCACCTTGTCCTGGGTGCTGTTTCTCCTTTTGCCTAGAAATTCTCTCCCCAAATCTTTCAAAAAAAAAAAAAATCACTGAGCATCTATTACGTGTCTAGCACTTTCCTAGGCTCTAGAAATAACACAGCAGTGAACACAGGAGAATACCCCCGCCTCCAGGGGGGCGAGCTCTGTTAATACAACCGCTGGATCTACACGCGTCCACGTCTCAGTGCACACCTCTCCCATCAGTGGTTAGGACTTCGGCTCCCAGGCAGAGTCTGCTGCCCGGCGGGAGAGGGCATGCTCGGCACCCTGGAGCCCCAAACACACAAACGAAACCCCTCCAAACGACAACAGCAAAACACTTCTCTTCTCTCCTGGGTTTTCTCTGAAATACTTACCACACTACACGTGGTACTTATTTTTGCTCCCTACTCCCACGCTGGCCCAGGAAGTAAGGGCTTTACCCCTCTGTTCACTGTGAGCCACTGTACCTAGACAGTCCCCCCTGCCACCTTTATCTTTTGGTACTGGAAATCAAACTCAGGGCCTCACACTTGCCAGCCTGGAGCTGTAGCACTGAGGTGCATCCCCGGCCCTACCCAGAGAGCTGCTGGCCCCCAGCACATGCACAAGGAACAGCCCTTTCCTCTGTCCGTGCCCCCCACAGCCCTGGACCTCCTCACACAGGCTCAGGAGGGCAGGACAGGAGCCAGACCCAGAGGCAGCTCTGTTTCAGCAGCCAAATAGTTTCAAAATAACTGTCCCCTATAAAAGGAAAGTGGTTTCTAGAAAAGAATGGTGGCATCAGTGTCATGAAATGTTATACAACAACTCCCAGCCCCAAGGGAGATAAGTGAAGGGCCTGCACCATTTCTGATTCCTGTGTGAGATTTCAAAATCTGTGTCAGAAAACCATAAAGCTGTCATGGGCCCAGGGAGTCTCAATGGCAGCACTTCTTCATTCAAGGCAGGATGACAAAGAGGACCCAAAGGGCTATTATGCACCCCACAATGAACTAGCTTCAGATAAGGCTCCCAGAGACTGGGTGGAGGTGGGGAGGCAAATGAGACAGAAAGCTAGACACCAGAAACACCGGCCTCCAAGCAGAATGAGGATGGGACAAAAACAGCTTTCTGCACTGCTGGAGAAAAAGCCACAGAAAGGCCAAGAGATAGGGCTCCGCACACACCATCACCTCCATCTGGAGTGGGGCCTCCACACCACCCCACGGTCCTTTCCTGGAACTCCCACTGGCTTCTCCAAAACTGGCTCTGTGTCTCTGCTCACCTGCTCCACACTCAACCCCGTTCCACCTTCAAATGACCTTGCCTTTCACGCGGTGGAGAAATATTCTTCGAAATATTGTTGGTCCTTCACTCATCATCTGGAGAGCTGGGCTGGCTGCTTCCCATTCTCCAACTTCGGCACCTACTTACTTCTCCTGTCTCTGAGAAGCCTCCCACCCGTCAAAGACTGCAACCCACCTCTCTGTGCTGATTCCGCCTCTCCCATCTTAACCACTTTGCACGGACCGTGAGTGGCTCTAAGTACATTCAGACATTATGCAATCATCACCATCTGTCATACTTTTCTTCTCTCGTGCATACCTTCCCCTTTGTCCTTTTTTTTTTTTTTTTTTTGCTTTTTGAGACAGGGTCTCGCTTTGTAGTTCAGGCTGGCCCTGAGCTCACTATGGTGCCCAGGCAAGCCGCCGCGAACTCAGCAATCCTCCTGTCTCTACCTCCCGAGTGCTGGGATGACAGGTGTGAGCCACCACGTCCGGCATTGTGGTATGCGGTGTTGATTGTTGGTGGGCGTGTCTCCACGCCCAGCATTATATGTGGTTACCGGGATCAAACTCAGGTCCTTGCGCTTGCGAGGCAGGCGCCGGAACCACTGAGCTAACCCTCCAGCCCCTCCCTTTGTCCTTCTAATGTGGTGAAGTCTCTCATCTTTATTTTTATTTATGTATTTTTTGCATTGTGAGGATCAAACTCAGGACCTTGCACTTGTCAGGCAGGTGGCGGCACCACGGAGCTACATCCCGGCCATCTCCATCTTTAAACACAAGGGCACTCACACAGACACTCACAAGGCCGCAACCCCACAGCCCGTCAACCTACTGCACTTCCTGAGTGGCTCTGGGTGAGCCTGCTCCTCTGCCATCATCTACAACCTCCCAAAGACTCTTTGCTTTTGGCTTCTTTCCATTCTGGCTTCCGTCTCCATCATTCCATGAGGCTGACGATGGCTTCTGAGAAAGGCTCGGTCCTCTCACCTGTTCCCCCTTCTTTGGCTCTTACTGGAAAGTCCTGCCCTCTACACGCTGAGGCACCTTCTCCTTCCCCTCCCCCTCCTAGTGTTCTCATCACTCTCCGAGCCTCTCTGATGGCTCCAGTTCCTTCATCTACTGCTCTTCTGCACCCTTCTGACCTTGCTCCAGTGACCCAAATGCTACCGAACATCTCATCCACACATCCCACGGGAACCCTAAAACGAGCGAGTCCCAAACTGAGCCCTTCTGAAACGTGGGGGCATCTCAGACCCTTCTGCTCTTTACTCTCTTGCTCCAGTCTGCTAGCACTAATCTTTGAGGACCTCACTCCACAGAGTTTGCTGCTCTACCATTAACTTGGTGGAAACCCCAAGATTGCTGGCTTAGACTATCAAAATGGCCCCTTAATCAGAACCCTTTCCAATCCATCACTCCCCCGAGTGCTGGAGTATTCTCCTACAATCAAATCTGACCCCCTATTTCAGACCACCAAGACTTTAGAAAATAATGCACATGTTCAACAGGGTTCCAAAGGCCCATTAAGATCTAGCATCAGCTTTGCTCTCTACACTTTCAAGGCAAACCAATTTCTGCTGGGCATAAACCATAATCCTAGTTCTCAGGAGGCTGAGGCAGGAGGACCCCTGCAAATTTGGGGACAGCCTGGGTTACATATATGGTGAGTTCAAGGTCATTCTGAAATACACAGTAAGACCTTACCCTTAAAAAAAATGTTTTTTTTTTTTCCTTCAGCCATATCCCCTGGGAGCCTCCTCGGCCCTTCCATGCCCCTCCTTGTCCTCTGGAGACCCCCGCTCACCATTCCAGGGTTCACCAAGATGACTCCACCTTCCCATGGTTTACGGCATCTCCTGTGTACCCTCTCACCCTGGTGTACTCTCCCCTCTCAACACTCAACCCCTCATTCTGTTCCTTAAGTTTTATTTTATTTTATCTTATTCTATCCTATGGTATTGTGGTACCAGCAATTGAACTCGTGACCTTGCACTTGCCAGGCAGCACAGCCTCACTGAACCACACCCCCAGCCCTCAACCCCTAGTTCTAAAGCCTCATCCTTGTCCATCTGCCCACAAGCTTGTGTTGCTCTCGCCAGCAGGAAAAGGAATTTGTGTTCATTCATATTCTTAGTGCAGGTGGGAGTAGAAAAGTTAGTATTGCCAGGCGTGGTGGTGCACACTTGTAATCCCAGCACTTGGGGAGGCAGAGGCAGAAAGACCACACTGAGTTTGAGGACAGCCTGAACTACAAAGCAAGACCCTGCCTCAAAAAGAAAGGAAGACAGAGAGAAAGAGGGAGAGAGAGAAAGAAGGACAGAGAGGGAGAGAGAAAAGAAAAAAGAGAAGAAAAGTTGGTACTAAGTATAGCAGGTAAGGAAAAAGAAAATGAAAGCCTTGCTTGGACCACAATGTCTAAAGTAACAGAACTATAAAAAAGGAGGAATGGTATTTACATGATGATTAGTGTAGTATGAACTTGCTAGTTAAGAAGGTGAGAAAAGAGGGAGAAAGCAGACAAAGCTGAGTTTCTAAGCCAGTGATGGAGGACCTTCTAGGGACCAAGTGCCCAAACTGCAACACAAACCCATTTATTTGTCGGAAAGTGCCAATAACACAAATAAACCTAAATAACAAAGTTTTAGTCTAGAAAAAAAATTTACATTAATAACTTTTGTCTTGAAGCAGAGTTTCCAATAATACAAACAGCTTCTTATTGAAATGTGCAAGTGTACATGTGGCTGCTTTTGCACAGTTCCTGTGATCTCCCTGTTGCACTGATGATTTGTCAAGTCTTGGCTGGGTGAGCAGAGGGAAAGGGCTCTGTGTGCCCTTTCACCCTCACTGTCCTAAGGCTCTCTCAACTACAGAAGGGCTGTTGTTTCCAACTCCCACCCCAGGAAGGTCTTTACCTTTGCTAGATAGCAGAGGCCCCCCCAGCCACTGGTGTAGTGATTCTGAAGCTCCCAGGAGCGAGGCAGTGTAAGAGGAGCCTCACCAGAGGACCCACAGGCTTCTTAAGAGATAGAAACAGTGAAGAAAGGAGCGAAAGTGGGTATAACTAAACACTCTGGGAAGGCGGGCAGCTAACAAAGGAAGGGCCTTTACTCTCTCCCCAGGGAGGTAGCTGTGTCTCCCCCATCAACCTACCTACTGCCTCCCTGCATGAAGCAAGGGACTAAATCTCTATCTGGCCTCCAGGCTACACTCAGTAGGAATGGAAGGAGGCAGCTCTCAGGCTTTGCCTGTATGTTTCCAACTATACACAGGGAGAAATCTCACTTGTTCTCGCCAAAGCAGAAACAAACCTACAGGGCCACACTGAGCCCAGCTCACTGGAATGCACTTCCCTTTCCAGTGAGTTGAAGGGCTCTGGCATCACTTCCTCTGGATCAAGTGCTTCTCAAGGCCTGACCCTCACACGAATTCCTGCTGAGCTCTGATGCTGCCCGGTCCACTCCCACGGCAACACCCCGACTCCTCCACAGGGCGAGGAGGCTCATCTGTTTGGAAAAGAGACATTTGAAAGGAAAGGGAATGACAGCAAGCTTTCTTCGTTATCCTTAAAGATCATCACAAATTCACGCAACTATACACTGGCAGAGTTAAAGTCCACAGCCTACAGCTTTCCTTGTGCCACTATCTCCTGCCCCAGCGATGACCCCCCACCCCCACCCTGCCCAGGGCCATACTGAAGTACAGCCAAAACTTTAATTTCTTTTCTCTCAAAGATCAATTGCCAAAAAAACCAACTGCTATGAACTCTTGGGCTACAAAATTCCAACTGTTCTGGGCCAAAAGCCAGCAAGCTACCAAGGTTTTTCTACAGACGACACAAATGTTCACCGAATTAACACCAACGAATGTAGAGAACACAGACCAAGGAGGGCCTACAGATTAAATTCCATATCTACCCTAACCTAAAATGCTAACGCCTAATGGCCAAGAGGCCTGGCAACCCCTCAGGCTGGCAGTGATTTCCAGTTACAGGTAGCACTCTGCCCACCGCATGACTTTCTAAGACTAACTTCCTGCAGGATAGGACTACTGCTAATTGACCTCCTGGCTCTGGAAGCCAAAAGCTTTGGCTGCTTCATATACTGGGAGCTAAAATCTGAGAGAACCCAAATGGTCCCCAGGGGATGCTAGAAAGTGTTACTTACTGCTGTGACCCTTCATCAATTGTGGCATAGGCAAGTCTCATTCCAAGGAGGCCATCCTTAGAGGAGGGCAAACAGATGCCACCTTCCCACTCACAAGCTGCTGTACCTGTAGCCAAAACCCACGACGTGCCAAGCACGACCATGCTAAGCCAGACGCTCCTCACCCCCTCAGCTCCAGCTCACGCCCAGGCCGAACAGACCACTTTAAAAATGCTGTGGAAAAAAAAAAAAAAAATGCTGTGCACTTGGGAGCCAAGAATCTGACCCAGAGACTGTGCACTAGAGACACGAAGACTTTGACCTGCTGTTTCCGAAAACATCTGAGCAGAAGCCCTGAGCCTCTCCTGCACAGGGCGAGGGCAGCAGGAACTCAGCACCTACTGGGAGAGGACTGAGGGCAGCTCTTTCTGTGCTCTGCCTGCCTTCCCGCTACATGCTGTGCTTCTACAAGAGCCCATCTGTTTATGAAGGACCTAGTAGGTGACATGAGCGAGTTCACGACAATAAAGCAGGACAGGGGCTTTGCCATCATGGGACTCATGGCTCAAGAGAAGTCAATGATAACCACGGGCTGAGCAGCACTGCCATTCAGCTGCCTGAGAGGCATCAGCAGTGAGGCCGGAAAGACGTCACTTTACTCTCATCGTCTATAGAGTCTGGGGAAGACAGCAGTCAACAGGGGGCAGAGACACTGTGGAGTACACAGTCCGCTGAAATCACAATCTAACCAGAGGGCGCAGCTCCTCTTCTACTTTGAGAAAGACTACACTGGGAGATTTTCATTTCACGGAAATCCCCCATTTACCTGTCACCTAGGTATTAAAAGAGCAATGAATCTGACCAGACAGTAGAGGAAAAGGGTCATGGGATCGAATCTCCCACAGTCTAGGCCCGTGGCCTCTGGACTCTGCCATGCCCAGGCTTCTCACCGCGCCTCTCTGGTTGCACACAGAGAAGGGCTTGGCTTACTCGAGTCAGGGCTCCCATCATGGTATGAACTGGGCCTCGCAGCTTAAGCAGGGGAGCGAGCAGAAAACACACCGTGTCTGGTTCCAGACAGCAGAACTTCTGCCTCGAAGCCTTCCATGAAGGTGCAACTTACAATACCATTTGACTGTTTTGAGTGTGCAAATCAATTATTGTTGCTCAATCTGCCAAGCTGCGTAACCATCACCATAATCCATCACCCTGGAGTGGATTTAAAACATTTAAAATGATTACATTCATTCTGGGGAGTTGGTACTTGTGTATAACAGATCTTATTCTTTTTTTCTTCCCCTTCTGGAAGGAATTTTTAGTAAGTCCCAAACCTGAAGACACCATGGCACAGTGAGGTTTAGGAGGCTGATGGATGTGGAAAAGAGTCAGTATCCACTTGCTGCTGTCATTTCAGCAGCATAAAGGGAACTCAGAGCAGGCTCTAGAAAGCTGGGATCCAGCTTTCCTGCCTTGACAGGAAAAGTTCACACAATTTTCCTCCCTTCCTTCCTTCCTTCCTTCCTTCCTTTCTTCCTTCTTTCTTCCTTTTCTTTATTTTCTGTCTCTCTCTCTCACTCGCTCTCCCTCCCCCCCCTTTCTTTCTTGAGACAGTGTCTTGCTTTGTAGTTCAGGCTGGCCCTGAACTCACAATGTAACCCAAATTAGCCTTGAACTCACAGCAATCCTCCTGCTTCTGCCTCCCGAGTACTGGGATTACAGGTGTGTGCTACCATGCCCGGCATTGTGGTATATGGTGCTGGGGACTGAACTTGGGACCTTGTGCTTGCCAAGCAGATGCTACAACCACTAAATACCCGCCCACACATTTTTAAAAAGTAACTATTGGTGAGAACAGTAACTCCCAAATGAAAATGATGAATCCCTTGGCCCATGTTTTTCCAGCACTGCTCAGGTAGTTCCAAAAGTCTCTCCACCACACAGGCCTTCAGTATCACAGCCAGGGATCAAATATGCATCACTGAAAGCCCAACATGGGCACTGTCCCTACACAGGGAGAGTAAAAGGCTATGGATCTCAAATCTAATTAATTTGCCAAATGACTCATCAAAGAAATGAAATCGAATCTATAGAAAGTGCTTTGACCTTGAAAATAAACATAGGCCTCTTAGTTGATGGGCCATACAGAACTGTAAGATTCTATAGATGTCTTATATGCCTAGACTGATCCTCACAGAGGTCTCAGTTTGTCTTCACAGGGTAAAAAGAAGCAATGAAGGGAAAATAAAATTAACAAATTAGAAATAGTTAGAGGACTAAATGTCTAATACAATGGGATTGCTTAGAAATGAGCAGCCTGCCTTGACTCTAAAACACACAGTCTACCACCTCCGCACCCTCCTAGGCAGTGTGGAGAAGGAAAACCCCCAGGGAGAAGTATGAATCCATTAAAAGCAACCAAAAACCAGCCTGGTGAACACCAAAGATCATAGATCTTAACTTCCTTCTGGTTCTTCTCCGGATGTGCTTTTAACATTTTAGGTCACATGCATGAGTGATGAGGACTCCCAGGGTCTATGCTTGGTCCTCTTCACTTTTGTTTCCTTCTAGTACCATCTTTATAACTCCCACTGGACATCTCCAGCAGGGTATGTCAGAATACGCCCAAGTCCAGTCACTCAAAACAGCACTCTGCATCTTTTCTTCCAAACTTACCCCTGTCCCTGTGAAACAGCCATCCATCCTGCCAGAAATCTCAGTGTTACTCTCCACCCTCCCTTACTTCCTGTTGCTCAAGGAGGGGAAGGACAATTATCCTATGTTAATAAGTGTTGTGGCAGGCATGGTGGGACACACCTATAATCTGAGCACTCAGGAGGCTGAGGCAGGAGGATCACAGAGAGTTTGAGGTCAGCCTGGGCTACATAGTGAGTACAAGATCAGCCTTAACTATACAGTAAGGCTGTTTCAAAAAAACAAAAACAAAAACAACAGCAAAAAATGTTGTGGGAAAGCATGACAGCATAGGGTATATTCCCATGTGTTTTACCTCAATCTCTCTTCCCTATGTTCCCTCCTTTCTAATCCCACTGCCTGGAACTCCATTATCACTACCAGGATTCTTGCATCAATCTCCTAAATGTAGTAGACCCCTCTCCAAGGCAGTTTTAGTTGCTTGTGTTTTTTTATTGTGGTAAAATATACATTAGACATAAAAGTTATCACTTTACCTTTTTTTTTTTTTTGAGACAGGGTCTCACTTTGTAGTTCAGGCTGGCCCTGAGCTCACTATGTAGCCCAGGCAAACCTGGAACTCGGCAATCCTCCTGTCTCTGCCTCCCGAGTGCTGGGATTATGACGTGAGCCACCATGCCCGGCACTGTGGTATGTGGTATTGATTGCTGGTGGGTGTGAGTCACCATGCCCAGCATTATATGCGGTTACTGGGGATCGAACTCAGGACCTTGCGCTTGCAAGGCAGGCACCGGAACCACTGAGCTAAATCTTTGGCCCACACTTTACCATTTTTGAGTGTACAGTTGGGTGGCATTAAATGCCTTTGCAATGCTATGTGATCACCACCTCTAGCCCAGGATGTTTCATCATCACCATCAGAAACAGTACCTATCAAAACAAAACATCTCTCTTCTCCCTCATATCCCAAGCACCTGGAAACTCTAATCTAGTTTCTGTCTTTATGAATTTGATTAGTCTATGTACCTCTATTAAGTGGAATCATATATTTGTCCTTTTGTGTCTGGTTGATTCACTTACAATGTCTTTGTGAATTCCTTCCATTTTATAGCTGAATAATGTTCCGCAGTAGTATAGACTGCATTCTGCTCACCCACTCATCCATGTATCCATCCATCCACCCATCCGTGGACAGAGGGTTGCTTCCACCTTTGGCTAGTGTGAATAGTGTTGCTATGGACATCGCTATACAAGGAGACAATGCTCAGTAATGCAGTTCCAGTAAACTGGAATATGTTCTTAACCATGCCACTTCCGGTTTGTATGCCCACATCTGCCTACTGTTCCAGGACCACACCATGCTCTTTCCTCCACTGTCAGTTGTCAGAACCTAGAACATACTTTTCTGCCTTTGTATATACACCTCTGAACTCATTCTTTAACCTCTGAAAGCCCTCTCTGAGCCAAGGCAGAGGTTAAATATGAATCCACTCACCCATCAGAACTTTAATGCCATATCTTCTCCAAGCCTTTTGCTGTATGACTTTATTCTTCCCTTCTTTGTAGGTCCTTCCACTTGCCTCCCAGATGACAGCAAGTTATCCTGAGTCAGGCTGCTATTTCTGCAGTTAACAGAGCGCCCAGACCCCCACAACACACATTCAGCTCTTTATAGAATAAATTAAGGTTTTTGCTTATGCATGTATGATTTGAGTGATCAAGATCGATTGTGGGGTTTTTCACAAAAGCCTTTACAGTTTATCACCTGCAAGGATATGCAGAGATCACCATCACCCACTGAAGTAACACCATCCTGATGCAGCAAGGAACCAGCACTGGCAGGAACATCTGTTTTACAGGTGTCTTTACACCATATATCACGACCACCTAGTGTAGGAAACATGTCCATTCACTGCAGTTAAAACTGCTCTGATTTGCACGCACACGCTGCACATAAGAAACACCCTTTAGAAGTGGGACTCTACCTGAGGTAGCACAGGTACCATGTGCACTCACTGAAATTGTTAAAGGTTACTGTGGGAATGGAGCAAAAACACAGGGAGAGACAAGTCAGGTAAAAAAACGACTTCTGACTGCAATAGGGTCAGATTGCACCGTTAGTGCTCAGAATATAAATAGCACTGCCCTGATGTGACACATAATTGGCACTCTTAGCACAACTTCTGATAAAGTGTTTTTAAAAAGCAGTAGGAATACTTGTGGGTCCAATATTTTGTTTGTAAAACTATGTGTGTGTTAGGCTGTTACTTTCCCATCCTACACGGTATTCGTTATCTGAGAAAGGAGCAATCAGGTTCCCCCTACACACCCGCCAGCAGCACTAAGGACAAATAAAGGCTAACAGTAGCTGCCCTTTATATCCACTAAGGACTCTCATACAAGAATCCATGATGCTCAAATTCCACGTATCCCATAGAGTACTCTCGGTTGTAATGTATCCACACCTTCCAACACACTACAAGTCATCTCTAGACTACCTGTAACATCCCACTCAATGTAAACACTATGCAAATATTCTCATACTATAATGTTTAGGGAATAATGCCAAGAAAAAAGCCTGTATGTGTTCAGTACAGACTCATTTTTTTTTAAACTTTCAATTCACAGTTGAATCTGTGGATGCAGAACCCATGGATATCAGGACCCCACTGTACCGTGACAAGCAGCAAGACAGATAAAAATCATAGAGTAACATCCAGCAAAAGACAGAGGATACAAAAAAAAAAAAACATACTGAATGAGTCCCTTGATTTGATCAAGAACAAGCACGGGGGATTTAGCTCAGTGACACCATGCCTGCCTCACAAGCACAAGGTCCTGAAAAAAATGATCAAGAATAAATAGAAGTCGGGGCCGGAGGGTTAGCTCAGTGGTTCCGGCGCCTGCCTCGCAAGCGCAAGGTCCTGAGTTCAATCCCTGGTAACCACATATAATGCTGGGTGTGGAGACACGCCCACCAACTATCAACACCGCATACCACAATGCCTGATGTGGTGGCTCACGCCTGTAATCCCAGCACTCGGGAGGCAGAGACAGGAGGATTGCTGAGTTCGCGGTGGCTTGCCTGGGCACCATAGTGAGCTCAGGGCCAGCCTGAACTACAAAGCAAGACCCTGTCTCAAAAAGCAAAAAAAAAATAATAAACAGAAGTCTGTACTATGGTATAGAGGTCAACTAGGGCAGAGGCAGTAGCTCAGTGGATGAGCAGCTGCTTAGCATGCACAAGGCCTTTGGGCTCAATTCCCAGCACCAAAAATAAAATAAAAATAAGTCAGTCCAAACAATGAAGTAGAGTTGGAAACTTTAGGGTACTGACCTGGACGGTGGTGTAGTACTAACCTGATTAAGCCAGTCACTATATTTCCCAGGATCCCTAGGGGAAAGTTTCCTTCCTAACGTTGGAAGATGAAACTGAAGCAGTGGCCGTTACTCTCTGAAGGTGAAGCAGTCAAACAGAAAGACAGACAGATTCCAGCCTGTCCCTCTTCCTCACACTGACCCTGTGGACAGCCACGGCAACAAGGCACCAGCAGTATCTCTGTTGGACCCACCTGTGCACTACTTCCCAGAGGCCGTGGCTTCCCAGGGCTCTCTGCGCTTCCTTCTCATGTCTTCATGGGTCAGCAGAAGTTCTCAGCTTCCCAGATCTTGCTGTAAGCTCTGACTCACCCATGCCAATGCTGTAGATGACAGGTAGGGATTCATCTCTGACTTCCAGCTCCCACCTCTGGAGACCCATTTTCCCAGCTTCTCTAGAGCTGTCTAAGGATTGGGCCTATAGTTAACTTTAAAATCCCTCACATCAGCTCCCTTGACTGATCCATCAGACATACATGGATGTTATACATGCAAAAATTCAAGTTGTACATCCAAGATTTCCATACTTTATGCAGCATGCTATACCACTATTTTTTTAAGTTTTTTGAGACAGGGTCTCGCTTTGTAGTTCAGTCTGGCTCTGAACTCACCATGTAACCCAAGTTAGCCTCAAACTCACAGTAATCCTTCTGCCTCTGTTTCCCAAGTGCTGGGACTATAGGCGTGAGCCATTATGCTTGGCACTGTGGTACTGGTACCAGGGTTCGAACTTGGGACCTTGCACTTGCCAGGCAGATGACAGAACCACTAAAAGCTAAATCCCCAGCCCCTACACCACTATTTTAAAAGGGAGAAAGGGCACCTTTTAAAGTGTCCTGAGACTACAGCAACCTGAGGGATACCCAACAGCATAAGAATGGCATCCACATGATGCCTCACATACTAAGGAAAAACCCAATATGCACTACTTGGCATAAGATCGGGCAGGCAGCTGGGAGCCCAACAGGGTGTGGCTTCTGATCAGAGCCAGGACTATGTGCTTTATAAATAGCAAAGAGGATATGTGCTCCCTGCCTGGCAAGCTCTCAACTCCCTGGAACCAAATTCTGTAGTTCAGAGTGAGTGAACCCTTTTGAAGGAACACTCATGAAATTCAGTGTGTACCCTGAACGCAAGGTCAGTGTAAGTGTCTAAATGGGCAGAAAGGGGGAAGTGGGGCAGACACAGAGATGAGTCACAAATCCTGCCAGCAGCATTTAGAATTTGCATTCTGGTGGTGCTGACTACTCTCAAACGCACCTAATTCCTCTGCATCCTCTGCATCAGTGTAGCTGCTTTCCGGGCAGACCAAGTCTCACTGTCTTTTGCTTCCTTCAGCAATTTATCCAGTACATGGTCTTTTTCAGGCCCTGAGCTTGGCACTGAACTTATACTTGTAGATGAAAACACAGTTCCTGTCCTTACAGAGCTCCCTGCTTAGTGGAAAACACAGACAAGCAGGTAAACCCAGCATGTAATTCTAAAATATGGTGCCATTAAGGAAATACACTAGGTACAGTGATAGAGGATAACATGAGACTCTACAGCAAGACGGACATGGAAAATACCCTGAACAGGTTACTTAGAGAGAGGTCTGAAGGACAAGAGGGAAGAGCACAGAACAGTTTCCTCCCCAGCCAGTCTTACTGCCATCTTTCTCCACCAGAACAGCGACATCCATCTAGGCATCACCAGCCTTTCTATGTGTGTCAACAGTAGTTCAAACTTCTTCAGGTGCTTTCACAAAGATGACCCCACTCACTCCTCCCTCCACCCCATGAGTGTGGAAGGCAGGTGCTAATGTCTCCCCTTGCCAGAGGAACAAATGACAGGAAAATTTAAAAACTCGCCCTGGGTCACACAGCAAGCTACCAACGGTGCACACCTAAATGGCAAATTCTCTTCATTACTTCACTTTACTCCCGTATATCACTACTTTTACTCAGTGGTGGCGAACCTATGCCAACTACTCGTTAACAAAAACTCTAAAAGGCTAGCCATCACTACCATAGGTTCTTCTGAGGACCCATCAATTCTCCAAGGAGATAACTTTACCCAGGACAGTGCCCAAGTTCTAGCTTTGCCCTACCTACTTTAGTCCCACATTTACAAAAAAGATGGACTGCTACCAAAATAGACTGCTAACTGCATCTAGTCCTACACTGACAGCTATATTGGCAACTGTGCAATTTATTCTTTAGTAATCAACTTACATGATTATCTCTAAAGATTTATGAGATCCTGGGAGGGATATGTTTCACCTTTTTTCTTAGCATTAAAGTAGTCAAGATCTGAATAAAGCAAAAAAATCCCTGAGCATTGCATCATGTTACTAGTACAAACCCTCAATGCTGAAGATGATCATCATGTATATATAAAATGTACCAGTAAAATCAATTTCAAAAAAGGAAAGCAGTGAGCAAAAAAAAAAAAAAAACCACTTCATATTCTTTTTTCCTTCTTGGTAATGGCTATAGCAATCATATCTCAAGCTAAGTATAAGAATTTACAAATACTTGCTGCTTTGGTAGGAGGAGGCATAATCCAATGGTCATCTCTTGATGATTATAAAAATTATCACCTCTTTGTAAACTTTCTAATGTGTCAAACATTGTGCTGGGCTCTTTATAGAAATTGTACCTTTGGTCCTCACAACAATCCTGTTAAAAATATAATTCTCAGTGTAGAGATGAGAAAACTGAGGTTCCCAGGGGAAGTAACTTGCCCTGCTAATAAGCTAAAGATGGCAATATTTAAATACAGGAGCACTTTGCTTTACAACCCAAATTATTCAAAAATGGAATATAAATTCATACCTTTGCAGGGAAACCCAAACAAAAAGTGGGAAGGGGGGCTGGGGATTTAGCTCAATGGTTCTGGTGTCTGCCTTGCAGGTGCACGGTCCCAAATTCAACCCCTGGCACCACATACCACAAGGCTAGGCGTGGTGTTTCATGTCCGTAATCCCAGCTCTCAGAAGAGGCACACTGCAGAGGCAGGAAGACTGCTGTGAGTTCAAGGCTAGCCTGAACTACAAAGTGAGACCCTGTCTCTAAATAAATAAATAAATAAAATAGTGGAAAGGGGTTGTTCGTAATCTTAGATCACTCAATGTCCTGCCATAGCACCAAGATCCACAGGATGCACTGGTGAACGCAGCTCTGCACACAGAGACTATCAGATTTTGGGAGAGCCTTTCCCTGCAAGGCTCCCTTCACTAGCAAAGGCTGTGCTGGGCCCTGGGGTTCCGTGTACTGACAGAGATTAAATGTGGCAGACAGCTATGGTGCACTCTAATGCCAAATACAATTCTAAACAATGGAGTTGAATGTCAAAATGAAGGAGGAGTCCCTTGGTCCAAAGATGATGCTTTGATAACCAAAGACTCAAAGGACTAAACACAAGTCTGGGAGAAAGTGAAGCCACTTTACACCTGTGAAGGTGAGTCCTCTATACTCCTCAACAGTGGTCCGAGCTCCAGCTGAAAGTCCAAGGACACTCAGCACTTGTAACCATAACTACTTGGGAAACAAGCAGTAAAGAACAAACACACATCACCAGGCATGGTGGTGCATGCCTGTAATCCCAGCACTCAAATGGCTGAGGGGATCATGGTGAGTTCAAGTTCGGGATGGGCTACAGTGAGTTCAAGGACAAGGTGAGACACAGTCTCAAAAATAAATAAACACATCTACACAGGTTTAAGAGCCCATATTCATAAATAAATAGCTGGCTCTTGGTCCCTACCCTAACATATAGTAGTACAAACTTCCAGCTACAGAGGACAAGAGGAGAAGGGCCTGAAGTCTAGCCTACAAAGCACTCAGCAAGCCACACATCTATGAGGAGCAGCACCCACACAGAAAAGGGGTAGCTTCCTACCTGCCATGAAGCCACTGTAAGAGTGGACAGGTAGCTACCCTGACATCCCTAAGGAGAATGAACACCTGAAGCAATATGGGAACCCTGTGAAGGCTGCAGGTGAGGACCAGGACAGGTCTGATTCAGAAAGGACTGAGTCACCTCTGTGTTCCTTATGAAGACTAGACCTGTCTCCCTCTGCAACCCTGTGAGGCAACATCAATCATGTCCAAAGGAGTCAGACAAATACTTTCCACATTTAGAAATGAAAAGCCTTCCTGGCTGCCAAGTGAAAAGAGAATAGGCTCCTATCTTTATACTAAAGTAACTGTAGTCCCCTGTTCCAAACAGCCTGGGTTGCCTACTGCCAAAGCAGTTAACTGCACTCAAAGAAGCCACATTAGACACATTAGATACCCAAATCAAAAGATATTCAAGGAGGCAGAGACAGGAGGATTGCTGAGTTCGCGGCGGCTTGCCTGGGCACCATAGTGAGCTCAGGGCCAGCCTGAACTACAAAGCGAGACCCTGTCTCAAAAGCAAAAAAAAAAAAAAAAAGACATTCAAGGCCAACAGCACTTCTGCACACACAATGACATGAGCCCTCTCAAGCAGACACAGATATACCTACTACGTTTACAGAAGGTAGTCCTAGTCTTCCAGCAGCTCCAGAGGTCACAGCTTCACAGCTACTAGCACTGTTCTTCCTTAACCAGAACACACCCTTAAATTATCCAAAAAGGTCCATAGACTTCCTAGTCCAAGGAACATAAGCCTAGGTAAGGAAGTGAAAAGATCTAATTTTTTAACGCAACAATCAGCTGCCATGTTAATATTTGCCCTTTCTGGGCTAGTTGGCTACAACTGCAAAAACAATACTTCTTATAGATGAAAAGTATTTTTCTTCTTTTTTTCTTTTTCGAGATAGAGTTTCATTTTGTAGTTCAGGCTGATCATGAACTCACTATGTAGCACAGGCTAGCCTCGAACTTGAGGTGATCCTCCTGCCTCTGCCTCCCAAGTGCTGGGATTACAGGTATGTGCCACTGTGCCTGGTAAGTGAAAAGTATTCCTGAAGTATAAAGAAGAGACCACAGAGTGGGAAATTTCCATAGGAAATTTGGTGTGGGAATGTGATGAGGGGATGGAATAAATATGACACAGAAAGAAAATAAAAGAGCATGTATAAAGGTGGTGAAGAGGTGTGGGTGGGTAGGGATATGGGTAAAAATGAGAATTAACTTGTGTCATATACTGGTACAAATTCCCCAATGTTATACGTGATTTTGAGATGTATATAAATTGTATCAATAAAGAATTCAATTAAAAAAAAAGAAGAACAAGAGACCACAGCCTGATGATGGCTGTGGAATCCCTTGGATACAACTCTAGAACAGCTAAACTAAAACCAAAAGATCAAAAGGGACAGAGAGGGATGAGTTCCATGGAATAGTCAAGTCTTGTGGCAAAATACACAAAAGAATATAACATATTTTAGAGTAAAGAATTTTGAGCTGGATATTTAGCTCAGTGGTTCCAGTGTCTGCGTAGCAACCGCAAGGTCCCTGGTTTGATCCCCAGTAACCACATACAACAATACTGGGTGTGGTGGCTCACACCCACTGGCAATCAGTTCCACACACACAAATGCTGGGCGTGGTGGCTCAGACCTGTAATCCCAGCACTTGGGAGACAGAGGCGGGAGGATTGCTGAGTTCAAGGCTTGCCTGGGCTACATAATGAGCTCAGGACCAGCCTGAACTACAAAGCGAGACCCTGTCCCAAAAAAAAAAAAAAAAAATTAAGAACCACTGCAAAGAAAGATGCAAAGGCAGCATAAACCCAAGTTTATATACACACAATAACAGGCTGAGACATGACCAGAGTGGAAAACCAGGCTAAAGGTGGAGAGGATACAACAACACTTTCTAGAACTGTGGATTAGTTTCTCGATGGAAAAACTGTTCAGCCTTCACTTTTAGGACTGGCCAAGTGACTGACAGCTAGTGAATCAAGGCAGGATGAAAAGCCTAAAGCCCGGTACAGTCCTCCCAAGGCATCATTCTAACCTACATAGGTTGATGGGTCACTTCCCTCCTCCCCAAAGTGTGAAGCATCAAGTTGTACCAAGATGCCGCAAGATGAGAACAGCACCTCTTCCATTTGCTACACTAGAGACACAGGAGGTGCTTATCAATGCCAACTAGATGCCTCACTGCCAGTCTTCACTTTGGTTACATGTGTGCACACAGAGCTGTTCTACACCATTTTCCTCTGGCCTGCATTCATTCCGAGAGACAGAGAAGACACCTGCTTGGGAAGATTCCACACTAGACAAGTGAGCAAAGGTAAAAGCCACACATCCTTGGGGTAAGAAGAAGACCAGCAACCAGAGGACAACGAAAAAGGCCAGCCCCATTCTCCTGCATCCCTCATTTTCTGAAGGAAAGTGCCCAGGGCCTAGAGGGGGGGATTAACAGATTCCTAAGGCCTTCACAGACCCTGCAACCGGTTCTTCATAGGAGATAGGAATTCAAAGACATAGAGTGGACACAGCTGAGCTTCAAATGCCATACCAGGCACTAGCTGTCACTGCCCTATAATTTAAACAATTATCAATTTGTGAAATAACTACCATGGGGTTTATATATGCCACTTTGGGGGAAAGGGAGAGAAGGAAAATATATTGCACTTTATTATACCGTACTCTGAAACTAGCTATCTGGTCAGCCTCACAGGGGACACATCAAGCTCACTTAGAATCATGAAGGAACTTTAAAAACTACTCCTAGATCAACCAGATCAGAATCTGTGTGGGCGTGGGTGGGCGTGTGTGACCCTCCACGCATGCTGACTAATGTGCCACCAGGGTTCAGAAGGGAGAAAACAGAATGGAAATCTGGTTGTACAGCACATATTCAGCAAACTGAGCAGAGGTTCAGCTGCCTTAAAACAGGTTTTCTCGGGCCAGAGGGTTAGCTCAGTGGTTCCAGTGCCTGCCTCGCAAGCGCAAGGTCCTGAGTTCGATCCCTGGAAACCATATACAATGTTGAGCGTGGAGACTCACACCCACCAGCAATCAATACCACATACCAGAGTGCCAGGCGTGGTGGCTCACACCTGTAATCCCAGCACTCGGGAGGCAGAGACAGGAGGATTGCTGAGTTCCAGGCTTGCCTGGGTTACATAGTGAGCTCAGAGCCAGCCTGAACTACAAAGTGAGACCCTGTCTCAAAAAAAAAACAAAAACCAAAAAAACAGGTTTTCTCCTCTACATACTTGTCTGGTTTTTGTTTTGTTTTTTTCTTGTGGTACAGGGCGTTGAACTCAGGGCCTTGTGCCCACCAGACAGGTAAGGTGCCACTAGGCTACATCCCTGCCCTTCCCTACATACCTGTCAGCTACCTATTCAGCAAATCTCTACTTTTCCTGGCTTAAAACAATAAAAACAAGAGAACATTGCCTAACCAAAGAATTGAGCAATATTCCACAGTATTCAAGACAACAATGTGTCTAATCTGAGCATGTATGTTTAGATCAGGGAAATGTAAACCAGCTGTAATGTTCTGTCTCTCCTGAGGTGAAGCTATGCCACAGCATATCTAAAGATAGCCCAGTGATTGTACGTTTGCAGAGAAGCACAGAATTAAGCGCGGCCAAAGTGGGCAAAGGAAGACCACATACTGAGGGACTGGCTGCTGGCCTTCTCAGAGGTCCCAACCAAACCAAATCTCAAGAGGAGTAAATATAGACCAGCCCCTCCAAGGTCAGCTCTGCGGGATGGAACGACGCACATCCAGGCCTCTGTCCTACCAATGGTGCCATCTATCAGGCATACTTCTTTCTCCTCCACTTAATCTGAATGGTGTAGCTTTGCCAACCAAGCCTTGTGGAAATGGCTAATAAAGTCAATGCTAATTTGTGCTTGTAAGTTGGCAATGACCATCTAGAAAACCCAGTAACAACAAAAGCCTGCCATTGTGGTACACCTCTGCAATCCTAGCACTCAGGAGGCTGAGGCAGGAGGATCACAACTTCGAGGCCAGCCTGGGCTACACAAGTGAGTTCAGAGCCAGCCTGTACTACATAACAAGACCCTGTCTCACAAAACTAAAAGAAAACCTTTACACAGTTTTCAGACGCTCAGAGACCTCATTGGCACTGCTACTTAGGCCCTTTGAAGGTATCTGGCTCGGATCGGGTTTCTGGGTAAATCTGAGCAGACACAAATGACAGCTGTCTAGTAATTCCAGTCACTCTGCTGGGGAGGACAAGGTGAGCACAACCTATGATGCCAACAGCAGCCATCAGGGAGGGCTTAAGTCTGGTAGATAGTGCCCTGCAAGACAAGAGCCAGGCGTGCGCAGCAGGATCAGCAGCTTTGCTCTTTCCGCACCACAGCAGAACCACAGTAAAACTGGAGCTCAAGTCCAAGCAGGAGTAAACTGTGAGCCAGGCACGGTGGCACACCTGTAGCCCTGCACTCTGGGAGGCTGAGGCAGGAAGACTACAATTTTGAGCCTAGTTTTAGCATCTTGGTGACTTAGTGAGAACTTGATTCAAAGTAGAAAATTTTAAAAAGGGCTGGAGAATGTAGCTCAGTGCAAAGGCCTTGGGTTCAATTCCTAGTATTACACACAAAACAAACAAACAACAACAAAAACTGAAGTAACTTCTGCTCCTTAGGTAAGAGACAAAACTGAAGCTATTTCCATTCCCTTATTTGCTGTTAGAAGTCTCACTACCCAGCTGGAGTTTACCTCCAGGACGGAAACACACTAACAGCAAGAAGAATTCCTAAATTCTGCAAGGAACCAAGTGAATTTCTGATTATTAAATGTATTGAATTGACTCGTTTTACTACCTATTTTTTTGTATTTTGCAAAATACAAAATTCTTTCAAAATGCCTTTCTTGGGATGGGGATTTAGCTCGGTGGTTCCAGCACCTGCCTAGCAAGTGCAAGGTCCCGAGTTCAATTCCTAGTACCCCCCCCCCAAAAAAAAGCCTTTCTCTTCTCTAGAGAGTAAAGCAAACGAAAATCTTTCAGAAAGTACCATGTATTCTCATGAAAAACCACAGCTCTTTCTGTGTCTGAGAAGCCCCCAGAGTCTAGGAGCTGGAGACAGAGTTCTGCGAATCTGCACCCTCGGCCCCGCTCCACCTGTGCCCATCTCAGCTGACAGTGTGAACTGGAGGAACAAAAGAGCCAGAGCGCTGCTGTCTGCTTTTTGGAGCCTGTCCCACAGAAAACAACAATTTGCATTTTACATCATGACATCATCAGCCACCAATCAACATGGAGAAGGTGGGGCAGGTTGCGTCTACCAAGCAAACCAGTGCAATTGTCAAATCACAAAGGGTAGCACAGGCACGAGGTTGGGTTTTTCTTTTACCGTGGTTCTTCATGAAACTGTAGAATAAAGAGACAAGCAGGAGAAAAAGGTTTTTATGAAAAACACAGAAACCTAAGGTGCCCTTGGTGAAGTCTGCAGACGGTCCAGGAATTACCTGCATTCCTCTCTCCTCCCACCCCACTCTGCCAAGACCGACAGCAAATGCCCTTGTTCCGACAGGCAGCCAGTGGCACCTTCCCAGGGCTCCCCATCAGGAAAGAGTTTTAGGAGGGTTGACTGTCACCTGAGCATGTGTGTTTGTGTTCTCTAATAGGGTTTGAAAGAAGAGAAGGGCTGAGGAAAGAAAAGAATTTGATCCAGATATTAGTTAAAAACCTCTAACCAGAAACTAAACAATTTTTATATTTGTACATCACAGCTGGAGATTCTTGAGACTTAGCTATTTTCAGTCCACTTTTCTCCCAGAAAAAACACTAGCAATCTTATGAATAAAGCTGTGTAGCCAAGGTTAGAATATGCATGGAGAGTGGAGGTGGCAGCAGCAGAGGGCACAGGGCTCCAGGAGGGTGAGGGCTAAAGGAGAAAACTTACAGAGCACATACTGTTTACAACCACAGGGCCAAGCAAACGTGATCTCCTCACCCACTGGAGTGTATTATTACAGTAAGTCCCAAACAATAAACTCGGAGGCAGAAAGAGCAGAGCCGACCCAGCCTCCGCTTGTAATGGTACGAGGGCAGGATTCCATCCAGCCCTCTGGGAACCAAGCAGCAGGCTTCTAGGCACAAAGACCCGACTGACAGGGCCGGGTTCTAAGAGGTGGGCCTACACAAGCTCACGCACAGCTCCAGGAGAGAAAAACTATGCTCGCTTCCTTTCTTCCTTCTTTCCTTCCTTCCTCCCTCTCTTCCTCTCTTTTATCTGGGGGAGGGCAGTCCTGGGAATGTGACCCGAGCCCTGCATGTTCTGGGCAAGCACTCTACAGCTGACCTCAACCCCCAGCCCTGAAAAATGGCATTTTTTATTGAAATACGGTACCACTGAACATGTTGAGAAGGACAGACTGCTGTGACCTCACACAGCCACTTGAGGACAAGGTGTCCACCTGGGAGGATGTGGAGTAGCACTCCCTTAACAGCTACAGAGCAATCATGCTATCTGCTTCTGTGAACGTCACTGCACGCCTCTGAAATGATAAAACTTTCTATAAACAGTAAACGGACTATCAAATGCCGTAAAATAAGAATGTCTAGCTCATGCAGAGGAACCTTATTTTCTTTGTTCAAAAGGCCACTATAAACATGGGTGCACATATATCACTGTGGTATGTGCTTTTAATTCTTTGTGGAATAGCTGGGTCAAATGGAACCTCTAGTTTCAGGGTTTTTTTTGTTTTTTTGCTTTTTGAGACAGGGTCTCGCTTTGTAGTTCAGGCTGGCCCTGAGCTCACTATGGTGCCCAGGCAAGCCGCCGCGAACTCAGCAATCCTCCTGTCCCTGCCTCCCGAGTGCTGGGATTACAGGCGTGAGCCACCACATCCGGCATTTAGTTTCAGTTTTTTAAGGAATATCCGCACTGCTTTCTATAGTGGTTGCAACCGTCCACATTTCTATCAGTGGTCAAGGGTTCCTTTTACCCCCATAGCCCTGCCAGCCATTTCTTATTGGTTGATTTTGAGACAACAACCATTCTTTCTGGAGTGAGATGAGATGTCAACATTGTTTTAATTTGCATCTCTCTAATGACCAGTGATGTTGTACATTTTTTCAAATATTTATTTGCTGTTTCTACTTCATCTGAGACCTGTTTGTTCATTTCAGATGCTCGTTTTTGCACTGGGTCTTTGAATTTGGAGGGTTTGATTTTCTGAGTTCTTTATATATTCTATATAGTAGTCTTTTGTCTGAGGAGTAGCTGGCAAAAATTTTTTTCCCCACACTATGTGTTGTCTCTTCACTCTGTGGGTGGTTTCTCTTGCTGTGCAGAAGCTTTTTAATAAAATAAGATCCAAGTTGTTGATTCATAGTTCCTGTATGGTGGGGGTTTTGCTCATGAAGTCTCTGTTTACACCAATGTCTTCAAGAGTTCTACCTAGTCTATCTCACATTAGATTTAGTGGTTCTGCTTTAATATTTAGACCTTTGATCAATTCTGATTTTAGTTTAGTACATGATGAAAGATATGGGTCTAGCTTCAATCCTCAGCATGTGGAAAGCCAGTTTTTGCTGCACCATTTTTTTTTTGTTCTTGTTTTGTTTTGTTTGAGTTTTTTGTTGTTGTTTTTTTTCTGAGACAGGGTCTCGCTTTGTAGTCCAGTCTGGCCCTGAGCTCACTATGGAGCCCAGGCAAGCCTCGAACTCATCAATCCTCCTGTCTCTGCCTCCTGAGTGCTGGGATGACAGGTATGAGCCACCACGCCCAGCTTTGTGGTATGCAGTACTGACTGCTCATGGCATTGTTGTATGTGGTTACCGGGAATAAAACCAGGGACCTCTTACTTGCTAGGCAGGCACCAGAACCACTGAGCTAAATCTCCAGCCCTGCAGCACCATTTATTAAAGAGGTTACCTTTCTTCCAGTGAAGGTGTTTGGCTCCTTTGTCAAAGATATAGTGAAAGAGTGTGTATGAAATTCTCCTGCCTCAGCCTCCCAGGGTGCTGAGACTATAGGTATGCACCGCCATGTATGGCTACCTATTTTTTTAAGTGGTGAAACTAGAACTAAGATTAAGCCATTAAATATGTGATCCCATGTTTACTCTAGACTCAGTTCTACACATTAGGCTTGACTGCTGTCAACTATCTCCTCCATAAACCCCAGCAGTAAAGACTCAGTTCCCTTCTCAGCCTGCTATTGCAATCTCCCCCTTCTCCCTTACGCTGTCACCCACGTCAGGAAAGGGCCAGCTCTCTGTGTGCAGCCCGGAGTAGAGGGAGAAGACTGGCAGCCGATGGCCTGCCTCCGAAGACTATCCCAGAGCCTGTTTGCTTTGCCCTCCTCCACTAACATGCATGAGAACCTAAATAAGGGAACACAAGGACTCTGGCCCACACTGAACTCCGCCATGGCCAGGCTGAAGGCGAGCCCCTGCCAAGCGGGCAGTGCCAGCACTGCTGTGGCTCTCTGACCACCCACCCACCACACCCCCACACAGTGACCTCTATGAGGATGGCAGGCACCTACTAACAAAGAAAGAAGAGCCCAAACTGAGAAGGTGCTCACTGCTCACTTACACTCCCAGACAGCCTCCAAATAAAACAACGGCAAGATTTGTAAAAGGAACTGTTTTCTTTTCCCTGAGGCTTGGACATCAGGGCAATGGGGGCCCCACTGCCAAGGAGATGGGCTCTGTCAGCACAGTGTGCCCCGCTCCACACAAGCCTGCCCATGCAGCATTGCCCCAATGCCACCACATGTGCCCCACCCACCCAGGAGTCCTTCTAGCCCAGCCCACCACACCAAAGACCATAGACAAGTCGCATCTCTTCTGCCCAGAGATGGAAGAGGGAGGAATGAGAAAAAGAAGCCTATATTTAGCCAGCCAACTGAGATAAAAGGAATGGAATGAGCCTCCCAGGCCAAGCCCTACACAAGCACTTATCTGTTGCTCAGCACAGGGGCCAGTCCAGCCGGAGCTGCTGAGGGGCAGTCTGAAGAGCCCCTCTGCTTTCTCAGGTTACCCTGGATAAGGCAGAGCCAAGTCCAAGGCAAAAGCCACAACCTTATTAAGCTATTCAAAAATCCAGTCTGAAAGTTAGGACAGAAAGTCCTGCCTGGTAAGAACAGTATACAAAATGTCAGGAAGAGGATATAACAAGAGAGCCGGTGGGCTCTCCAGTACTGATGGAGCTTTCTTTGTAGTCTTCTTTAGTTGTGCTAGGTAGCTTAGAAGGGACACCTGCCACTTTTAACTGGAGCAGATCCTCTTGCTTGGTTTTAAGTCTGGAAGGTCAGGAAAACTTCATCTTCCTCAGCTCAGTGGGGGGAAAATTCCTACTTCTTAAAACAAAAAGAAGAGCAATGAGGCAGCTTGCACGTCAGAACTTAGAAGAGCTAAGACAGTTTGTGTCTGCCCCTTCACTCTCCAACCAGGACGGCTACAGTGTGAATCAGAAGCCCAGGCTGGGTACGCACAGCGTAAGTGTGACCCAGGGCAATGGCTAGTAAGTTGAATAAGGAAACTTACCATGCAAATGGGACACACCCTTCTTCATATGCACAAAAGTTCACCCACAGTCCTGGCATGTCTCAGCATCTAGAACACGGACGGTTCCAACTTAGTGTGACACACACAGAGACATGTGCAAGGCACGTTTGAGTGGACAGGGGCACATGGACACCACAAACACATCTCCAAAGGACTAGGGACCATAGCAAAGTTAATATCCACTAATTAAAAATTATATACATTAGGGGGAAAAAAAACCTAGGACCACATATCCAAAATGAGCAAATCATCTGGAAAAATTCCTCATGACTGGGCCTTATAGCAAAATGTTATAGTTAGCAGTGATAACTTATTTAGTGGCACTTGATTTATTTTCTCTCCTGTTCCAAATGTACAGTACTCTTGCTCAGTTATCAGAGGAGGAGCACATCTGACCTGAGGGAGCAGTGGGCAGCCTATTTTTAGCCCTGGTCTTTCCTGCCCTCTTCCCCAGGGAAGGCCCCTCCCTGTCTCTCCTGCACACTGCACTGGGCCGGGCGTGGACCGCAGGGCAGGAGGGTGGGGTGAGAGCCCTGATAGCCCTTGCCTCGTCTGGCACTTCAAAGAACACCACACTTCAAAGAACTCAGGCAAAAAAAGTTCAGACAAAAAGCAGGAGGGGAAAAAGTGTTTTAAACCACAAATAAAGTGAGAGTGTGACTGGGGAGGAGAGAAATCCCATACATGAAATGACTGTCATCCATCTAAGGTAAGTGTAACGCTGTGATGCCATATGGCTGCACTGGCACACTTCCCTCTGTTCTCCAGGGCCAGCCTAGGTGACTGCAGCTCAGGTGGTCACTACTCCCCTGTGACAGCAAGACCGCCCATCACATAGCACAACTATAATTCCAATGAGGAGGACAACATCTTTCCTGTATGAGGCAGGTAACGCAGAGTGAAGACATCCTTAGGAAGAAGAAGGCTTAGCGGCTTCTCTTGCCCTAGGCTCCCCAGGGCCATCTTCTGTGCACTCTCACAGGATTACATACATACACGTCACAGAATCACCAACCTGCCCCGCAAGGTGGATTCTGTTCATCCAGGCTTTTCACTGACTGACCTGTCCACTATACAACTCCAAGGGTAGGAAGACACCTTGATCTCTTCAAGAGTTAAAAAAAGATTGTAACATGACATATTACACAGTTCAGACACAAGTGAGATGGACCCCACACATGGGACACTCTCTGTTTTTGTTTTTGTTCTTGTTGTTTTTGGTGGTAACAAGGATCAAACTTGGGCCTTTGTGCTACCAAGGTGGGTGTGGTACCACTTGAGCTAAATCACCAGCCCTTACTCTATTTTTTTAAATCACAAGGAGATGATAGTCCCACTGGTTAACATGATTCTCATTTCCAAATAACTTGAAACATACTTGTCAGTTTATCCAAACTCAGCACATCTTTTGCTAGACAGACATCATGGGTTCAACAGCAAAAAAGTTTTTAAGAAAGTTAAAAACTGTCAGTGTAGATCCAGGGCATCAACTCTACCACCTTCAGCTTCCCAAGCCTCTGGCGCTGCGGAGTAAACAGCTGCCCCAGCGCTCCAAGCCAATCTGCCAGATGCAGTGCTGTCCCACCTTCCTTCCACCTCCCGCCAGTGAGCCAAAGCCCTTTTGCAAGCAGCAAGCTTGGCACTCCTGTCCTGCTCTGGTGTGGGGCCACAGGAAACGGCAGCCCTTATGCCCTCCACCCTTGCGCGGCTCTCTCTAAGCGGCTCCCTGGCAGGCAGGAGGAGGACAGCCAGACGAGGGCATTTCCACTGTGTGGCCAATCCTTGCTGCCTTTCTAGCAGGATCCTGGAGAACTCCCAGGATGGTTATTTGGTTAGATTCTACTTTCCTAGTCTGCTTTATGCTGCATAAACACTGAGGGCAGATGGGGGTCCACAGTGTTCCCCAGCTCTCCCATGTCCTCACATCACAGCCGGATTGGCTATACTGCTGATGCCCCTCCCAGACAATAGTGTTCTCACAGGACAAGGACCCTAAAGATTTCGGCTCATCCGAGAACTCATGAACCATACAAGGAGACAGACAGAACATCTATTAGAAAGTTGCCTTTAATTTTGTTCCCATTATAAAACAGAAGATACCTTAAAGATTAAGAACCCAATTCAAGTGGCTAAAAATTTTTAGCTATGGCGCAGTGCACGAGTGCACAAATGCATTCATTTTGTGCCAGCTAACGAGTGTTAGCTTCCTGCCAGTGTTACACACTCAGCCGCATCATCTCATTTCGTCCTCAGAAGAACACTGTACGGTTGTTCCCCTTGTCCAGAGAGCATCTTTAACTCCCAAGGTCACACCCAGACAGTGAGTGACGAACGGAGCTGGGAGCACCAAGCTGGACAGCTGCTGCTGACGCCTGCACCCTGCCCCAAATGTCTCGCTTGGTGGATTCAAATTTACTGAGTCTTCTTACTTTTTCTTTTTTGCCCTTTCTGTAGTACACTTATCAGCACACGTTACATCTCTTGTTCATTCCCTATTTCCTCTCACAAATGTGTTAATAAACACCGACTATCAGAGTGGGGAGTGGCGGCACATGCCTGTAATTGCAGCACTGAGGAGGCTGAGTCAGGAGGATCGTGAGTTTAAGACTAATCTGGGTTACATACACAGACAGGGCTTTAAGGCCGCATCTCCCCGCAAAAAATGGTGACCAACAATATATGGAGAGTGATTAGTGCTTGCTCTGTGCCAAGGCTGCATCAGGCCCTGCAAAGAGATCCACATAAAAGATAACTTTGAAAACAGAAGAGGAAATAAACTAATAGTTAATAGCTAACAAATGAGTCCAACCTGAGGCTGTGGAAAGATAAATGTTTCTCTGTGCATAAATGAGCTGGTGTTATGGCTCGTTTCTAGATGCCTCTCCCCCAAAGCCTCATGCCAGTGAGGTGGGGCTGTTTTGGAGGTGGCTGAATCTAGTGTGTGATTCATGGTGCAATGCTAGGACTGAGAGCACTAGGAGTAAGGGTGTGAACGCTATCTGCCCTAAGCAGTCTGAATAAGAACAAAGGGGCAGAGAGACATTGTTAAGGCTCCTTGTTGCTTTTGCTGTGTCTCACTTCCCTAAATTATTGCCCCTTTGCCACCCGGCCCTAGAGCCAGTAGATTAAGGGCTGAAACCTCTATAGGCCAAATAAATTCTTTCCCTCTTTCATTTTGTGTTGTCAAGTATTTTGTCTTATGAGAGAAAACTAAGACACCTGGAGGTCTGTTACAATGCAAATTCAAAATCAGTAGGTCTACAGCATTTCTAATGATCTCCTAGGCTGTGTGCCACAGCTGATGACATGGAACCTAGCACTTGAAAGGACTTCCTGGAGTGGCTTGTCCAGAAAGGTAAAGAAGTGAATCAGAAACGGAGCCCTTAGAGGTCTGAGCAGAATTTGGAGAAGTTTGGGACAGTGTGCCTCCAGGAAGCAAGAGGGAAGGGAAACTCAAGCCAAGGACAAGCACAAATGCACAAGTCATTCAGGGCACAGCTATCTATGTTCAAAACAATAAAAATACTCCAAAAAATGCCTCACCACAAGATTTAACTCTTTGAAAAGTGTTTTACTGACTAGCTTAGTGAAAAGGCTGAAGCAGGGAATGACTTTCGTTTGAAGAGCTAAGAAACAGTAAAACTCACGAAGGGAGCCCCACTACTCCACTACTTGCTGATGCTCCAAGGTGTAAAGCCATGAACTCTGGTACATACCCGACCACTAACTAGCCAAAGAATGCTTCATGAGACAGTTTTACATACTCACTGTCCATAATGAGCAGGAGAGGAAATCCCACTGTCAGCTCCACCCTATGTCCGCCTCCCAGGATGGGTCTCCCAGTGGTCTTTCCAACTGAGCCGTTTGGTGATGTGGCCTCGCTTCCTGGCTGGGCCACTTCCCCTGCTATTTCAGACAAAGTGGCACTGCCCTTACTCAACAAGTTCCTCAGCAACCAGAAATGAATGCCTACACTGTAAGGAAAGGTCACCCCAATGACCCTGCAACATGTACATTGTTTGTGAAGAGGCGGGGTGGGATGGCTGGGGCCCTTAGATTCCAAATCTGGAGACAGAGATGTGAAGTACAGCCCTCTCACTTAAATAAGCCACATAACCTCGTGACACCTACTTTCATGCTTACGAAATGAAAATTCGAATCTGACCTCCACCTACCACACACTCTTGAGGACAAAATTCAGCAATGGAAAAAAACCTCATAACTTTACTCTTGAAGGGTCTGAGAGATGAGTGACCCTTTATAATCCTTTTTCTTTCCTGTTGTACTACATTAAATATATCTAATATTTATTATCCCTACTTGACAAAAGGAAAAACTGACAACATGGAAAAAAAACATGCACTTGTTCAAGGTCAAACTCCAATTCTAGGATGGTTGAAGAATGAAATGACTGCTAAAAATTGCCAGGGGGCCGGAGATTTAGCTCAGTGGTTCCAGCGCCTGCCTCGCAAGTGCAAGGCCCCAAGTTTGATCACGGTAACCACATACAATGCTGGGTGTGATGACTCACGTCCACCAGCCATCAAAACCATATACCACAGTGCCAGGCGTGGTGGCTCACGTCTGTAATCCCAGCACTCAGGAGGCAGAGATAGGAGGATTGCTGAGTTCCAGGCTTGCCCGGGCTCCATAGTGAGCTCAGGGCCAGCCTGAACTACAAAGCGAGACCCCCATCTCAAAAAAAAAAAAAAAAAAGTTGCCAGGAAGCCAAACATTCCTCTGTTATGGAATAACAAGAAGCCATTTATTGATTTACTTCTGGAAAACTTACATCTTAACATTTCTTGATGGTGCCCTGCAAGCATCAAACCAGTTAGAACCCAAGTGGTGCCCGACATAATGAAAACTCAAAGTGGAGCTGACTGGGAGAATGGACGCAAGATTCCAGCACCAACTAGTTAGTTCACAGATCACACACAACCTTGGAAATGACCATTGTTTGGGGAAGGATTAATTTTCCTTTTCTGTAAAAAGCAGGATTAGACTTGCTGAATGGTTGAAACGCTTTGCTGGCAGCCGAGTGCCAACACCCAGAAACAGGAAAAAGCTGCTCTAAGTAAGGGAAGGTATCTTGTCAGCCTCTCCAGTCTCCCATTCTCCTCTCTCCAGACTCTTTCAACAAGTGTGTGTCTTCGTTTCCTTTAGGAGCCACCAAGGAAATCCCTGACATCCAGATTATAATAAACTCTGGAAAAGTGGGCAGCCTGCTCTGGCATGCTGAGGCAGGTTGGCAGGGTATAGGAACAAGGTGCTATGGTTGGAAAGTTCGCTAAAACCTGATGAAATTTAACTGCCATTGTAAACAGTGTTGAGAAATGGAACCTTTAAGAGGTGTTAGGCACAAGGGCTCTGCCCGCACATGTGGGATACGCAGTTGAGTCTGGGCTGAATTCCTCTCTTAGCATGCGCTAGCTTGTCCTTCTGCCATGTTACAACGCAGCAGCACCAATCCCTCCTCGACTTCCCTGCCTCCAGAACCATAAGCCCATTTAACACCTATTAAATTACCCAGTCTGTGGTATTTAGTTATAGAAGATGCACTGACACACAAGATGAGCTTAAACTTCCCATCACATTCCACTCTCCCAGATTCTATTGTGTTCCAGTTCTGGAGCTGAGGCAGAACTGAGCCAACATGGGTACTTCTGTAGAGAGAAGAGAGAGGAAAGGCAGTGGGAACAGCAAGAGGAAAGACTAGAGTATAAAGAAGAAGGTCACCAACGGGCTGGAGATTTAGCTCAGTGGTTCTGGCGCCTGCCTCGCAAGCACAAGGTCCTGAGTTCAATCCCTGGTAACCACATACAACAAAGCTGAGCGTAGTGACTCACGTCCACCAGCAATCAGTACCACATACCACAGTGCCGGACGTGGTGGCTCATGGCTGCAATCCCAGCACTTGGGAGGCAGAGACAGGAGGATTGCTGTTTCAGGCTTGCCTGGGCTACATAGTGAGCTCAGGGCCAGCCTGGACTACAAAGCAAGACCCTGTCTCAAAAAAAAAAAGAGGGTCACCAACCGACCAGACACATACTGAACCAAAAGGGAAACCCAGCTGCAGGCTGTTGGTCTGTCACAGAGAGAGCTGAGAGGCACAGGGCACCTGACTCTGTGAACTCTCTTGATAGGCTAAAGACAACTGCATGTGTGGGAACCAGAAAGAGCTCAGGCTCGCGGCTGATGAGACAGGGCAGACTCATCTGTCCTTTTCCATCCTGTGGGGAACTTCTTCAGAGGAGCAGTGACACGTAAAATGCCCCCTACGGTGTCTGACACACCACAGATACCAAGTAAAAACTCAAGGTGACAGTGACTACAATCTCCCTTTGATCTCTCATATCAGCAACTGGTGGCCAGAGAAAATCCAGTATCCTCCATTCAACAGGTCTCACAAATGCAAGAACAGCTCTATGCCCTCCAAGTGTTGTTTTTAGTGAAAGTGCTCTCCTGGTATCTTTGGTCTTTCTGCTGAATCAAAAGGAGGTGTTAAAAGGAAACAAAGTTTATGTATAGGGAGGATTGGGGAAAAATGAGAATTAAGTTGTGTCATGTACCGGTACAAATTCTCAATGTCAACTGTGACCACAACATGTATATAAATGCACCAATAAAATCAATTTTTTTGCATTATTCAGTAAACTTTATTGGTACATTATATACACAGCTCACAATCACACAAAACATTGGGTAATTTGTACCAATATGTGACACAGGTCAGTTCTCATTTTTACCCACATCCCTGCCCACCCAAAATCAATTTTTTAAAAAAGGGAGATGTCTATCTTTGGGCTCCTCAAATACATCTGAAGGTGGACAAAAACCCTTAACTGACCTTCTATATCCATAAGACCTGGACAAAACTCCAGCAGAAATAAATCAACTAGGTGAAGTAAGTGGGACTCATGAACCTCTCCAAAACTGACCCTAACAGAGCTGGCCTTAACATTCACTCTTTCCCACCCCAAAACTCAAAATAACTTCTGAGGTGGTGAGCAAAGGAGCCCACAGGAGTCAGGAGTGCCCAGATGGGACCCGACCTGAAAGGGAAGCCCAGATACCAGGCGTGGAGAAGATTCTGAGCCTGGGCTCCTGGAGACAGTCTCAGCAGTCCTCTGTGTGAATACAAAGCTCTCCAGGACATCAGGGCATGGAAATAGGGTGGGAGTTTCAATATCCCATTAACCAACAAATAGGACATGCCTCATTTAAGTGTTGAGGGAAAGAATATCTAACACAGGAAACTGGCACTGACAAAAGGCTGGAGAGTCTCCCTTGCTAGAACATAAACTAGAAGGTCAGAATTTGCTAGAAGGTCAGAATTTTTATCTGCTGGGCTCACCATTATCGTTACCCAGAACCACCTGGAACATGACAGGCACTCACACGTGAATCCAAAATTGGAGAAAAAGAAACCCGATATGGGCAAGGACATAAACTTCAAGGCAGAGAGAACTGGATTCAAATCTACGTGACTTTAATCAAGTCACTAAGCTTCAGGTCCTTGTTACAGATTAAACGACATTGTGTTTTGCTACTGAGAACACCTAGCACACAGCAGGCTCTCACAGTAAGCTACCGGGTAAGAATGTCTCCTTTTCCTCTGGCTCCAGCTTCCCATCTCCCTGTCCCGGGGCAACCTAGACACACAAAGGACTAGTCCCGGAGTGAGCCTGCCAACCTATTCCAGCACAGCTCTGTGCAGGTCCCCATCCCGCCCCAAGCCCTCTCCAGGCCTCTGCTCCAATGAAATGGGTCCCCCACCCCCTCACTGGACCCTTCCTTTGTCCTCTAGGCAGGGTTTGCTCACTCAGGGCAGCTGCGGAACTGAAGAAGCTTACACAGCAGCAATAGCCAACACCAAGAGGGGCCAGCTGAGGGCCAACTCACTCACACGTGCGCCTACAAGACCTAGACTATGCCCCTTTAATCCTTAGCAATTAACACTGTCACGGAGCCACCCTTGGCCTAGTCGATCCTTACATTTCTCCTCACAGCTGCAAATGTGTCAGTGACGATGTCCTGGACAAATCCCAGCCCAGGATGGGAGATGGAAATAGATCTCAAACCTTTAAAAGCCCAAAACCAATAACCCCAGCACCCTGGGGGGCTGAGGCAGGAGGATCAGAAGTTTAAGTTCATTATGAGTGTCTTAGCAACTTAAATGAGACCCTATAGCTCAGTTCAAAGGCCCTAGGTCAGTGGTGGGAAACCTATGGCACACGTGCCGCAGCAGGCTATTAATATCACTGAGAGTTCTAAAAGGTTCGCCATCACTATCCTAGGTTCAGTGGGGTCAGGAGGATAAGATCAAGTTAAACTCTCACCTGTCATCCATACAGCAGGGGACACACTCACCATGCCACGGCAAACAGGACCAGAGCTCCCACCTCTGTAGACGGAAGAAATGACCCAAGTCCCAATGGCCATCAAAGTGACTATACTGGCTCTGGTTTCTCATCACTAGGTTTTTTTTTTTTTTTAAAAACAGAAAAGAGAAAATCTCCTTTCATGTTTAAACCACGTTTTTGCAATTTCCAACTGAAACTAATCCTGACTGATGCAACAGCCCCAGTGTAAACCTGAATTTACTAAGAGAAGCTATGAAAGAGATAAGACACCACATACACAGGATGGGCCACAGGACAGCTTATCAGGTGGTGCCCACTTGCACAGAACAGCTTCAGCTGGAGTCGTAAGTAGCAAGCAAGCCTTGATACTAATATAGGAGCAGGCTTTTCTGGGGTAGTTTAGGACAAGAAGAAACACCCCCAGGCCTTAAACGGCCCACCAAAACAGCAGAAACTGACTTGGTGAGGTGGCACGATTTGCTCTACTGAGAGGAACCTGTATGATACAAATGTAGATTTTTCCTCACCAATTAAAATATCAGTTGAGGG